>JAKOGI010001185.1:275000-282500 GCA_029747015.1 Carnegiea gigantea
ACGGGTCATTACCGTTATACTTGTCCCTCAAGAAAGTATGCCATTAAAAGGAACTCAGTGTATGTAAAACAAATATGGGTTAGGAAAGATGAGATTTGTACCTCTAAAGGAATGGGACCCAAGTGGATCTGGGTTCCCAAAACTAACCCTTGATTTGTTTTGCAGGCTGAAGTGAGAGAGAACAACCCAGCAAACAACCCAGCAAACAGTGCAGAGAACAGTCTAGGGAACAAGCAGCTGTGGTATGTTGACAGTGGGTGTTCGAGGCATATGACTGGTGAAAGATCCAATTTTCTCTCACTTACAGCTTTAGAAGGAGGGAGTGTGGCATTTGGAAACGGCAAATCCGGGACAATTGTCGGTATAGGTAAGATAGGTGAGTCACTCTCCCATTCAATTGACAATATTTATTTTGTGGATGGATTAAAACACAACTTGCTAAGTGTGTCCCAACTGTGCGACAAAGACAACCTAGTAGTGTTCTCACCAACACGTTGCTTGGTTGTGAATATGAACACAGGAGATGTTGTGTTGAGGGGGAAGCGACACAAGAATGTTTATAAAGTGTGTATCTCCACTCTTCCCCAAAATAATTTGACTTGTTTGAGTGCCCTAAATGATGATGTTATGCTTTGGCACAAAAGGCTAGGTCATGCAAGCCACTCACTTTTGAACAAACTTGTAACCAAAGACTTAGTGGTAGGCTTACCTTCCATCAAATTCAATGATGACAAGGTATGTGATGCAGGTGCCAAAGGCAAACAAGTCAGAAATTCATTTAAATCTAAAAAATGTGTAAGCACTACTCGACCTCTTGAATTGATACATATGGATCTATGTGGTCCAATGAGGATCATGAGCCGAGGTGGCAAGAGGTATGTGCTTGTGATAGTGGATGACTACTCTCGTTTCACTTGGACTTTGTTTTTGGCTTCTAAAGATGAAACCTTTGAAAAATTTCTTGCTTTCATTAAAAAGATTGAAAAGAGAGTAGGACATTCCTTGGTATGCCTAAGGTCTGACCATGGTACAGAATTTGAAAATTCGAGCTTTATTGATTATTGTAATGAGCATGGTGTTGATCATAATTTTTCAGCTCCAAGAACACTCCAACAGAACGGGGTGATAGAACGTAAAAATCGCACTCTAGAGGACATGACTAGAACAATGCTTGTTGCTAGTGGTCTTCCTAGAAACTTTTGGGCTGAGGCTTTGAATACATCATGTTACATTATAAATAGATGTATGATTAGACCTATTCTTAACAAAACTCCTTATGAACTTTTCAAGGGAAGAAAACCTAATATTATGCATTTGAGAGTTTTTGGTTGTAAATGTTTTGTGCATAATAATGGAAAAGATGCCTTAGGGAAATTTGATCCAAGGAGTGATGCAGCAATATTCCTTGGTTACTCCTCGCATAGTAAGGCATACAAAGTGTTTAATAAGAGAACCTTGTGTGTTGAGGAAAGTGTGCATGTGCTTTTTGATAAAACTAACTCTCTAAGCGAGAATGATGCACAGGAAGAAGACTTCGAACTAGATCTTGTTAGAAAAGACGTGCTGCTTCAAGGTGAACAAGGTAAGGATCAATCGGAGGGAGCAAGGTCTGAGGCTGTTCTTCAGGAAGGTAAGCAAGGTGTGAACCAAACAGGGGGAAACAGGGTGGAACCCTGTTCGGGACAACACCAGCCGAACCCTTCTGAGATAATTTCAGGAACAAGCTCCCAAACAGGCTTAGGAACAGGTTCTGAACTTGTTTCACCGAGTATTCCAGCTAGGATGGAGAGCGAGTCTGTGAACCCACTTTCACCACGATCATGAAAATACCAAAGTTCACATCCTCTTGATCAAATTTTGTCTGATATCAATGCAGGAGTTCAAACTAGATCTAGGCTCAAAAATTTCTGTGCTTTCTATGCTTTTCTCTCAAAAATTGAGCCTAAGAATATTAATGAAGCCCTTGCAGATTCAGATTGGGTCACTCCTATACCTAACGGCTAGTAGACCTGACATTGTCTTCAGTGTAGGTCTATGTGCACGTTTTCAGTCTAACCCTAAAGAAACTCATCTTAAGGCTGTAAAAAGGATTTTAAGATACTTAAAACATACACCTGATCTAGCATTATGGTATCCTAGAGGTTGCAACTTTGATCTTGTTGGGTATGCTGATGCTGATTATGCAGGTTTCTTGGTTGATAGAAAAAGCACCTCAGGTATGGCTCACTTTCTTGGACCTTGTTTGGTATCTTGGGTAACCAAGAAACAACTCTCTGTTGCCTTGTCCACAGCAGAAGCTGAGTATGTGGCAGCTGCATCTTGTTGTGCTCAGTTATTATGGATAAGACAATAACTCAAGGACTTTTGTGTTGACATAGGATGCATTCCTATTTATTGTGACAATATAAGTGCAATTAACATTGCCAAAAATCCATGTCAACATAAAAGAACAAAACATATTGACATTCGACATCATTTTCTAAGAGACAATGTTGAAAAAGGAGTGATCTCAATGAATTTTTGTGCCACTGAAAATCAAATTGTTGATATATTCACAAAAGCATTGAGTAGAGAACAATTTGAAAGGAATAGACTCGAACTAGGCTTAATTAGAACAACCTGACCAACCTGTTCTCGCGCCTTGTTTGTAAAATTTAAAAGTTACGGGTACAACATGTTAAATTTTTGTTTGCAATCAAGTTCTGTACTATGTTTAGCATATGTGAGGTTTGCAACTTGCTGACACTCGTTGAGGTCTAATGAGATTGCCCTTATTGTCCCATGTTACCGAGCAAGTAACCTCAAGAACAAGCACCAGAAACAGGTACGCCTCTTGTTTGTCAAATATGTGCAACAAATTGAAAATTGCTAATCTCTTCCCGAGGCGTGCACGGCCTAAATAAATGCAAAAGCCCGTTGCAAAACGGGTAAAATCTTTTAAAGATTTCGCATGTCTCTCTCTCTCTTTAAAGCTCTCTTGCTCAATCTCTCACCTCCACCGAAACTCTCTTGCTCTGAAACTCTGTTCAAGAAACCCTAATCTCTCTCCTTCCTCTGAAAAATGGCGTCTCCCATTAGCTCCGAGAGCTCCTCGACCTTGACTCAGGGCAACCAGACACAGGGCACAGCCTTGCAAACAGCCACAGCCCTGTTTGCGCCTACACAATTTCTGACAGCCCTCATGGAAGGTAAAACTACTGAACCTTCTCGACCCATTGTCTATAAACCTTTTGGGTTTTTGAAAAGCATCGACCTTAGAACAGTGAATCTGAAATTGGAAGACATCCCTTACAAATTTGGGTGGGAATTGATTTTGTTTGGAGAAACGGGGGCATGTAAACCCCAAGAACCTGTTGGGGCATCTGGAAGAGAAATTGGGCCTTTAGATGAAATCTTTCTGTTCGATCATAGACTAGATGACATCAATTAGTTCGGGCTATTTCCAGAGCAGGAAACAGGGGCCGAAACAGGGCCTGAAGTTTTTAGGGATGACCTAGGGGAGGATTTGTCAAAAGAAGAAGGGAGAAGTAGTGGTCAAATGGAGGAGTCTCCTGTGAAGCCTGAACAAGCCACACCGGTACCACCAACCGGTGAGAAACGTAAACGATACAAAATTGTGGCTAGGCATACTAGAATGCCAAGAACACGACCACCATCATGGTCTAAAAGCGGCCAGACTGAAGAACCCTCAAAAAGTGAAACCCCTGTCAAACCAAAACCACAAATCTTCTCTTCGGCCAAACCCACAACTAGGCCAACTCGAAAATCAGCCCGAATTGCCTTCCACTCCACACCTCGTCCTGCCAAACAGTCATCCCCTGTTGTTGAGGAAATTGATTCCTCCTCTGAGCCTTCATCAGATAGTGACACTGAGAACACCACCTTCAAATAGGGCACTCCCGTGTTCTTAGAGTCCTCAGAGGATAAGCCTCTGCCTGCACCAAAATCGACCTCCACTTTACCCTCCAAACCATCACCACTCAAAACTCCCAAGAGAAAAGCCTCCCTCAAACACGCCTCCACCCAAGACCCTCCTACTGAGCCTCAACCTAAAAGAGCCAAGAAGTCTACCCCGTTCGCAATCTCAACCAAACTGACCCAACTGCTTCAGAGACGGGTAGTCAGGGGCAAAATTATCAAGGTAAAATATTTTGAGGAACAGGGTCTGGGGGTGTTTCTGCACAAGCTGCGTGCACAGGGATGGTATGAACTGTTTACAAACACCCAGGTGGGGTGTTCTATACATGAGTTGGCAGAGTTCTGTGCCAACTGCACTGTCACTGAAGGAGTGGTGACAAGTATTGTTAATGGGCAACAGCTTTGCTTTGATGCGAAGATATTAGGGGAAATTCTGGGGATTCCCTCCTCGGGCTTTGATATATATGTGAGAGAAGACAAGACTATTCTAGGGACAGCCAGGCTGCTGGAGCTCGCCCAAAAATTTAGCCAGTAATCAAGCCTCCAAACACCCAAGTCCGTGAAGAAAGGGGACATGACATCGCTCCATCAATTGATATTCTGGTTTATCATCAAGAATGTCATCCCCAGGGGCCAGGGTCGCAATCTTGCTGATGCCATGGATCAATGTTTGATGGATTCGATGGACAAGGAAGAGCAAATCAACCTTCCTGTCATCATAATTCGCCACATAGCAAGAATTGCAAACACCTCCGGGAAACATGACCTGGGATACGGCTTCTTCCTAACTAATGTGTTTGAGCACTTTGGGGTGACTCTGCAGAAGAAGGTGGGTGCTCAGTTTATTGATGAGATTGGGAGTAACACCCTTATGGGGTGTGGATACACTTTGATTGAGGGGTCTGCCTCAGAACAGGGGACCAGAACACCCCGTCCTCCTGTTCCTGGCAGTTCCTCAGTTAAGCTTGAGGCTGCTTTGGAGGAAAACTGTCGACTCAGTGCTGAGCTTACTGCGGTAAAGGCTGCCCTGGATGAGGAAAAGGCTCTCAATGCAAAACGCCATGAAGATATCCTCGCCCTTCTCTCTTCCCTCTCAGCAAAATTTTCCCCTCCTGCTCTCTGATCACCCCCCATCTGTTGTTTTCATAGCCTGTTCTCACTTCTCTTGGTTATCCTCTCTTGCTAGTTTGTACTTTCTGTTGCACTCGTTTCGTGAATGATAGGTTATCTTGTTTTTTGATTGGCTTTGCCTTGCTTGCTTTCTGTTGTGAATTGCTTGTGTGTGACTAGGATGGCCAATCTAGGGGAAATTCTGGGGATTCCCTCCTCGGGCTTTGATATATATGTGAGAGAAGACAAGACTATTCTAGGGACAGCCAGGCTGCTAGAGCTCGCGCAAAAATTTAGCCAGCAATCAAGCCTCCAAACACCCAAGTTCGTGAAGAAAGGGGACATGACATCGCTCCATCAATTGATATTCTGGTTTATCATCAAGAATGTCATCCCCAGGGGCCAGGGTCGCAATCTTGCTGATGCCATGGATCAATGTTTGATGGATTCGATGGACAAGGAAGAGCAAATCAACCTTCCTGTCATCATGATTCGCCACATAGCAAGAATTGCAAACACCTCCGGGGAACATGACCTGGGATACGACTTCTTCCTGACTAGTGTATTTGAGCACTTTGGGGTGACTCTGCAGAAGAAGGTGGGTGCTCAGTTTATTGATGAGATTGGGAGTAACACCCTTATGGGGTGTGGATACACTTTGATTGAGGGGTCTGCCTCAGAACAGGGGACCAGAACACCCCGTCCTCCTGTTCCTGGCAGTTCCTCAGTTAAGCTTGAGGCTGCTTTGGAAGAAAACTCTCGACTCAGTGCTGAGCTTACTGTGGTAAAGGCTGCCCTGGACGAGGAAAAGGCTCTCAATGCAAAACGTCATGAAGATATCCTCGCCCTTCTCTCTTCCCTCTCAGCAAAATTTTCCCCTCCTGCTCTCTGATCACCCCCATCTATTGTTCTCATAGCCTGTTCTCACTTCTCTTGGTTATCCTCTCTTGCTAGTTTGTACTTTCTGTTGCACTCGTTTGGTGAATGACAGGTTATCTTGTTTTTTTATTGGCTTTGCCTTGCTTGCTTTCTGTTGTGAATTGCTTGTGTGTGACTAGGATGGCCAATCTCATTACCGTACCAACACACTTGAGTGTATTGCCTATTGACTTTCCTCTATTACCAAAGTGGTGGTGATAGCAAACATCCTATGTTTGACGGTTCGCCCCCTACTTTTTAATGATGTCAAAAGGGGGAAGATAGGATGACCAATATTGTTTTAGTTTTGCCATGGACGAGTTAAATTTCTTACACTTTTTTTTTGATACTAACTGCTTCATGTGAATTGTCGGTCCTATAAATAATTGGCACTAATCACTTCAATTATCCTTGAAAGTCAATATGGTCACTTGATTTGTCATCATTAAAAAGGGGGAATTTGTTAGAATGTATAAGGTTTTGATGATAAAAAATCCAAGTGTTGTAGTAGTTGTTGTTGTTCCAAACAGGCTTTACCAACAGGGCCTTACTGCTGTTTTTCAATATATTAAAACTGCTTAACTAATGGTTTATCAAGAACAGGTACTCAAGCCAGCGATGTAAGAACAACCATAAGAAACAGGCTCTGTAAGGTGTTTGAAACATGTCCTGTGAAGTGTTTGAAGCATAGGATATAAGTGCAGCCGTGAGGAACCGGTTCTGTGAAGTGTTTGCAGCAGATTCGTCTCTCTACAAGATGACTAGTGGTTACAACAAGATGTCTTGATTTAATTTGGTTTTATATTTTTAGACTCTTATTAATATGCCAATCAGAAACTCTTAACTTACCACTTACTTGAAACGGTTTTGTTTTCTTTCGGTAAATATTTCGGATCACCCTTCAGAACAATCTTGGAAATAGGGTGATCAGGGTATTCCCAGAATAAGTTGCGAAAAACTGTTTTGCACGATTTTTATCTTTTGGATTTTGAGCAGCTTCTTCAAAGATTTGCAAGAAAGATTTTTTTATGGAGTATCTTACCTCTTATCCTAAAAACGGTTATTAAAATCTAAGGGGATTTGCAAAATCTTTTTTGAATAAAAGGAATATCCAATTGTTGGCAAGTGGATAAGGTTGTTGAGAAAAACATGGGCTAGTTGTTGAGAATCACCGCCTTATGCACACGATTTAGGAAGTGGTTCTAGCTCATGTTTCCTCATCCCTTGTGGCTAAAGAATTCTATATTCTTTAGGGATTTTAGTTTCCAAAAATTTGAGGAATTGTTTTTCCAAGCACTATACAAAGTCGCTTCTTAGAACGATAGAAGCATCGGTTTTCAAAAAGAAAAATTCAGTGTTCATGAGCTTAAAAATTTGAAAAGAAAACCGTGTCTAGTGAGTGAGTTATTTGAGCTTTCAAAGTTGGCATACTAGGATTTCATTGCACCCTATATTAGCTTAGTTGAGAAGCATTGTAATAGGGTGTTTTTCTTTATACTCTTCTTTCACAAAAGTGAGTTGAGTGTGTGTCCAAATCAAGGGGATTTTGAACGT
>JAKOGI010001185.1:287500-290195 GCA_029747015.1 Carnegiea gigantea
GGAGATCAAATTAGGGCTGGAAAAGAGAAAGAAGCAAGAGGCAGATACATCTCAATTCTTTCTTCCAGTATGGATCTTATCAAGCAGCAGAGCAAATTGGAATGGATCATATAAGGGGCTGATAACACCAGGTTATTTTATGCCAAGGCCAAACAAAGAAAGGTGTCTTCTTATATCTTCACTCTTATCGACCAGGAAGGGCATCGATTGGAGGGTTTCGAGGAGTAGGCCAAACCATGTTCCGTTATTATAAGAATCTGTTAGGGGAGCAGACTCAATCCAGGATCCCTATTGACATGGAGGTGATAGCACAGGGCAACATCCTTACCAGTGAGCAACAAATTCAAATATCAAGGCCTTTTTTGAATGCCGACATCAAGGAAGCTCTATGATCTATACCTACCCACAAGTCGCCTGGGCCAGACGGATACAGTAGCAGGTTTTTCAAAGCAACATGGGAACGTACGGGGCCACTCTTTTGCAATGTAATACAAGATTTCTTCCACTCAACAGTCATGCCTAAAGAGATCAGCGAGACTACTCTCATACTGCTGGCCAAAATCCCTAACCCTCAGCACGACCATGAGTTTCGGCCCATTTCCTACTACAATGTGATATACAAATGTATCACAAAACTCATCTGTCAGCGATTAAAGGAAGTTCTTCTCTGGTTGATTCACCCAAGCCAGGGGCGTTCGTGAAGGGAAGAGAACTCTTACACAACATACTAGTCTGTCAGGACTTGGTCAGAGGATATCAACGGAAACACATCTCACCTCGATGCCTGCTAAAAATTGACATTCAGAAGGCTTTCGACTCAGTCCATTTAGAATTCATCACGGAGGTAATGACAGCTCTGCGATTCCCGAAGATCATCATTACCTGGGTCATGGAATGCATTTCTTCGGTCTCTTTCACCGTCAATATCAACGGGAGGAACACAGGTACTTTTGCTGGAGGAAGAGGGCTCAAACAAGGTGACCCCCTCTCCCCTCTCCTTTTCGTCATCACCATGGAATATCTGTCTAGGTTACTACACATGAAGAGCCAGGCCCAGGATTTCAAGTTCCACCCCTACTCCAAGGACCTTTGCCTAATGCACTTGATGTTTGCGGACGACCTGCTTCTGTTCTGCAAAGCCGACCCTCCCACCATTCGACATATTATGTCAGCCCTTGCATCGTTCCACAAGTGCGTAGGCTTGAAGGCAAACTTGGCAAAATCCCAAATGGTCATGGGCGGATGCAATGCCCAGCTTCAGCAGCAATGTCTCCAATTGACAGGTATTACAGAGGCCTCCTTCCCCCTGAAATACCTGGGAATACCTATCACTGCAAGCAGGCTTACCAAAGTAGAATGCCAGAACCTGGTAGAGAAAATCCTCACAAAAGTCAGATTATGGTCAACTCGGCACATCTCTTTTGTAGGGAGAGCTACACTTATTAATAGCGTTATCTTCGGGATGGTCAACTACTGGGCGTCCATTTTCATTCTCCCCACCTTGGTAATGGAAAAGCTTACTCAGATTTGCCGGAATTTCCTCTGGGGAGGGACGCCGGACTACTCTACTACCCCCAGGGTGGCTTGGCAGACGGTGTGTAGGGACAAAAAATACGGAGGGCTGGGAATCAAAGATCTATCAGCATGGAACAAAGCCCTCATTGCTAAACTGGAATGGGCTATTGAATTGAAACAAGACCTTCTATGGGTTCGATGGGTGCATGGTCGCTATCTAAAGAATATACAGTGGTGGGACTACACACCACCTCCAGATTGCAGCTGGCATTGGAAGAAAATTTGCTTCATCAAGGAGTTCTTTAAGGAAGCATGCACTCCAACTCGATGGCAATGGGAGGACAATAAGCCCTACAACGTAAGCCTTGGTTATAAATGGCAACTGGGGGAACCTACCCCGGTACCATGGGCGAAGGCGGTTTGGAATAGATCTATCATACCTCGCCACGCGTTCATAACCTGGATATATGCCCACCAGCGACTTCCAATGAAGTTCAGGCTTAATAAATTCCAACCACAGAATACCATTTGCAGTTTATGCCAATCAGAGGAGGAGGACGACAAGCACGTCCTATTGTCGTGCCCTTACGCCCAGGAGGCATGGCAAGGACAAAATGCATGGTGGCAATCCCCAGTCAATCAAGCAAGCCATAACTTGACGACTTACCTCTTAGCAGTCAAAGGCCCTAAAGCGCAAAAGTCCGTCACTTTTGCCATCTATGCAGCGAGCATTTACTACCTCTGGTATGCGAGGAACAAGAGAATCTTCCAGAGCAAGAACATTCCACGCTCCCAGACCATCAGGATCATCAAGGAGCAAGTTAGACACAGGATTCTATTCCTGAATCAGATTTCTCAAAAATATAATTCGTTTATTGACAAGTTACTTCTCTAGTTTTTCTTAACCCTCGTAAGTACGCTTGTAATCTGTTGACATTTGTTATTATTAATGGAATTCACTCCCTTTTCTACAATATATATATATATATATATATATATATATATATATATATATATATATATATATATATATATATATATATATATATATATATATATATATATATATATATATATATATATATATATATATATATATATATATATATATATATATATATATATATATGTATGTATATATACATACATATATATATATACATACATATATAACATATAT
>JAKOGI010001186.1:0-5000 GCA_029747015.1 Carnegiea gigantea
ATATATATATATATATATATATATATATATGTATGTGTGTATATACATATATATATATATATATATATATAATATATATATATATATATATATATATATATATATATATATATTACCAGGAAAATAGGGAAACAGGATCTTTTCAAGTATAGCAGAACTTGTTGAAAATGCTTATTGCATAAATTCTAAAACTAGAAATGTAGATTACAGAAACTTACAATTGTTCAAGAGAGAGAGAAAGATCGCAAAGAGTAATTTTACAAGAGAGAGAGAGAGAGAGAGAGAGAGATTGGCAGTTCGAAAAGATTAGATTTTCGAAAATCTGCCTTCTACATGAGCAAGAGGCCTCATTATATAGAGCCTCAGTGATAAAAGTACAATAATTGAGATTCGTTGGTAGTGGAGTCCAGGTGTTCATGGTCTTGTGATGCTTTGTTGATAGTGAAAGGCTTTTGTCTTTAAAAGCAGATGCTGTCGCCCACTTAAAGATTCCTAGCCAGCTGGCACTGCTTTTTAATTTGTCGTAGTAAATGGAGGGTGCCAGCAAATGATACTGACCTGCAAAGTAAAATTATTGTTAGTACGGTTGGCCTTAACTTTTGCCAAGGGCCAAGTGACCCTTGCAGGCTCTTTTTGCAATATGTCCTTTAAGTTTTGCCAAGGGATAATTATCCCTTGTCGGACTTGAAATTACATGTCATAAGGATCTTGTGAATCTTGATACAGGTCTTCAAGTTTTGTTTTGCTGTTAGATGCTGTAGAACTGGCGTCCTCATCCGAGTCATCTTTTTTATCAAGGATTTTTTGTAGAAATATTTGTCGCATAGATGGATCGTCCTTGAGATATTCAAGTACTTCCTTCTCCTTTTGGGTTAGGCCTTTTGCTTTAGCCTTGCTTGAAGATGAAGAACTGGCCTTCCTTTGAGGGGTGGAAGGTCCTATGCTTCTTGTCTCGGTGAAATGAAGGTTGTGAAGTGTGAACTTCTTGGTCTTGGTCCGACAGTAATGCTCGACATTCTCACTGCCACAAAGCTTTGTCTTGAACTCATTCCACCATTTAATTTGTAGATTCGGACAAGTGAATAGGGGAATGCATTTTTTAAGTAGTTTTGGATTTTGAATTCCCAACTAAAAATCCATGCAATGTTGAATATTCTAAAAAATTGTAATTCTTTGGTATAGGCTTCGAGGGATGACATATTCTTTTCCCAGAAGTCCCAACCTCCTTGAGCTTCAGTTGGTAGAACTGCCAGAGAGCACCCAAACCAGGTCCACCAATAGTAAAACCAGATAGGGAATTGTAAAGGACAACTGTCATGGAAATTGAAGAACCATGAATGGGTTTCAGGGCGGAGTAGAAATGTCCGATACCACGCCATTCTATAGTCGTTGTAATTGTATGTTTGAGGTATGAAAGGAACAGAGAAAGAGCGTTCTTCAAATGGAAGTTTCCACTGTTGGGCGCTCAAGACTTGTTTGATAATACACTTGGAGAATAATATGTGGTTTGGATTTGCTTTGTCTGGAGTGTGGGTTATGTCGGCTGAACGTGTATCTACGAGGATTAACTCGTAGAACTGTTGAGTTTTTTGTGGATGATCCGTGGCGTAATGATGGGGTCCAAAGATCTTTGGAATAAGGAGTTTGAGGGTCTCATAGGGAGGCTCAGTTTTATGGGTGGTTAACAAAAGATGTTCGACAAAGCGAATTTTATAGGAATTGTCGATGGTAGGTTTGCCTGGAGTTTGAGTGGCAACTATTTTGTAGGGAAGAGGTGGAAAATTGGATAGTGTTTGGAATTGGTTTTGTAATTGTAGAGGTTTTGGGGCTGAAATTTGATAATCTTCGGCCCGGCGGATGCCTTTGCCTTTGTCCTTTGGCTTTGGTTTAGATCCACTCATGTTGGAACCTGCGAAAGGAATTTTGTGTCACTTTTTCCTTGCAAAAATTCTCTTGTGAGGAAATCAGGCAAAGAATTAGTTTCTCCTTTGATAAATTCAATGTCAAAATCAAAGGCAGAAAGAATTGCCTGCCATCTAGCAAAAATTTGTTTAGAAACTAAATTTTTAACATCCTTTTGTAAAATCTCCTTTGCTGATTTGCAATCAATTCGTAGAAGGAATTTTTTGAAATATAAATCATCTTGAAATTTGGTGACACAAAGAACTATTGCTAAAATTTCTTTCTTAATTGTGGAATAATTGGCTTGAGCATTAATCCAAAGTCCTGAATGATATCTCACTAACTGCTCTGGACTCTGGGGTGATACTTGTTGTTTGAGAATGCCTCCATATCCAATGTCTGAGGCATCTGTCTCTACAACCATGGATGCATAGGGATTGGGGAGATGCAGACATGGTAATGCTTTGATGCGTGTCTTTATTTGTCTAATAATCCTTGTATGCTCATCAGTCCAAGGCTTTGGTTTCTTTCTCAGCCTTTGATATAAGGGAGCACATAATTGCTTTAAATTGGGAAAGAAATCTGATACATAATTTAAACATCCTAGAAATCTTTGCAGTTGGTGTTTATCCTTAATTTCATCAGGAAATTTATCTGCAAAGACCAGGGACCTTTGGATTGGTTTGATGGTACCTTGATAAAGTTCATGGCCCAAAAATCGAATTTTTGACTGAAATAAAAGCATTTTTGGTGCTGATAAAGCTAAACCGTTTTTCTTAATAATATGCAGAAAATGATGCAAATGTTTGAAATGTTGATCAATAGATGACGAAAAAACTAAAACGTCGTCAATATAAACAATGATGAATTGAGTATAGGGGTTAAAAATATCATTCATAATGTTTTGAAATTCAGAGGGGGCATTTTTGAGACCAAAGGGCATTACATTCCACTCGTAATGTCCAAAGGGAACAGTAAAAGCAGTTTTGTAACGGTCTTGTTCTTTTATTTAAATTTGCCAGTAGCCTGACTTCATATCAAACTTAGAGAATATTTTGGCTTGATGAAGTCGGTTAAGCAAATCTCTTTTATTGGGGATTGGATATCTAATCCACCTTAGTACTTTGTTTAATGGCTTGTAATTAATCACGAGGCGAGGTACTCCTCGTTCCTTTTCGGCAGCATTATTAACATAAAAAGCTGCACAGCTCCAAGGAGATTTTGAAGGTCGTATTAGCTTTTTGTCTAATAAAGCTTTGATTTCTTTTTTGCAATGTTCAAGGAGTTCAAGGTTCATCTGGGTTGGACGAGCTTTTGTTGGAATATCAGCTTCGCTAAATCCAGGTTCATAGGGTAAAGAAACGATATGTTTCTTTCTTTCCCAGAACGCATTCGGGAGATCTGAACAAACTGTTTTCTTGAAAATTTTTTCTAGATCAAGAATCTTTGTTTGAACAGTAGGGTCTTGTAATTGTTCTTCGACTCTTTTCTGGGCAAGTTCATCCTTTAAATAACAGATCCGTTGCTGCTTTAATTGAAGACAATTGATTTGTTTGAATATAGAGGACGATTGCAACTCCATAACATGCCTTTGATGAGTTGCAGTTAGGAAAGGGAAGGTAATGGGATTTCCCATTACATTGGTGTGAATGCCCTTGTCAGTAACATGAAAGGGATATAATTGAGTGAGGAAAGGTGTTCCTAATATTAGATCATTGGTGATGTTTTTAATTATAAAGAATACATTTTTGAAACAATATTGATTGTTCTTAATGTACCCTTTGTTGAGCTTACAGCTTATGTTTAAGGGGTCACCACTAGCACTGGCTAGCTGTTCTTTCGTTCGTGTGCAGTACTTTGTGGGAACTATCCCTTCTTTAAGACAATTTTGGTCGGCTCCACTGTCTAGTAATGCAATCAAGTTGATAGCAAAATCCTCAACAACTAGATTGACAATGGAATACCATTTTTGGAATATGATTCTGGAAATGGTTTGAAGGAACTGTGTTTGTGGCACCTTCGTTCCAAGGGTAATTGGGGAGGCGATTTCAGAGGCTGATGCTATATTTGTATTATTTTTTAAGGATTCTATCATAGCGATTTTGGTATCTATTTCAAGATCTTTGGTTTTGAGAGAGATAACTTCAGATTTGAGGAACCTCACTTGTTCTTTTAATTCATTAATCTCAGTTTGTAATTGCTTGGTGGTGATTGGCTGAAAAGGGTTTTGAATAGGGTAATCTTCGAATATTTGATTAAAGGAAAAGGAAGTCTTTAGATCAAATTTTGGTTCTTTGTCTTCTTCGAGAATTAAGTCTTTTAATCTTTGTAAATAATCCCTTTTGGTTTCTTAGTCAGGGATTTGTCCAATTAGATCAATTAAAAACTCTTTTTGAGTTTTGGAAGTTATAACATTAATGGCTTGAATAGGCGATGATTCCTCTTCTGAATCATCACTAGAAGTAGCATAATAGTCGCTATCAGACTGATTTTCTTTTGTGATAAGTAAGGTTAAAGCTTTTGTCTTAGCTCAGGATCTTCTGAGAATAACTCATTTATTTTTTGCTCAGCTTTGCACTGGAAAGCCCTATGGCCTGTCTTTCCACATTTAAAGCAGACTGGGGGCTTTTTTGTTTTAGCAGCTTTCCTTTTCTTTGGGCTTGCTTTAGTCTCTTTTTTAGCAAATGGTTTTGGGCTTTTGCTAATAGGCCTTGGTCTAGGCGCTTGCTTCTTAACGGCCTTTTTACGGGCTGTTGAAGGAGCAACAATTTTGGTAATACCAAAGGTTTCACAGAAAGAACCCATTTCTTTTCTGGATTGGGCCTTTTCACTACCATATTTGGATTGGATTTTGATCTCATTACATAGGGCAAGGGCCTCAGATTTAACTATGCCAAATAATTGCCCAAATGTTAGAAGACCAAAAGGAATATCATTTGACCCAAAATTTTGTCGGAGTTTGTTAAGAATTCGTTCTCCAAATAATCTAGGTAATCCAGCAATAAATCTTTCTTTCCAAAAGTCCTGTGTGTTATCTTCCCGTTTTAGGACATGAGTTAGAAAGACATCTTTGTACCATCTGTAATCAGTTAATGAGG
>JAKOGI010001186.1:12500-290094 GCA_029747015.1 Carnegiea gigantea
CGATTTTTTGTGTTCAAAACCCTAAAATTTCGGGCGGGTTCGGGTCGGGTTTTCGGGTCAGGTCAATTTTTGTCAGGTCTACTTCAAACTAAGAAATACCCCAAGCCACAAATCTGAACTCAACCCGTCTCTGACAAAACAATAGAAGGGAATGGGAAGTTTAAATCAAAACCCATCAAGTTATTGAGTTGACAACAAAACCAAATGCACAAATTATGAACACATAATCATATAACATCCCCTAATATACCACTTCAAATAGTTAAAAAAGTTATATATTAGCATAAATATAATGTTCAAATTATTTTCATTGAAAGACAAATTTTATTTGTGTTACATGTAAAACTTAAACTATGATTTCAAAATAGTTTGTACCTAACTTCACTAGACAATTAACGACTTCATATATTTTGCTCACGAACAAGAAGAATTCAAGATTGCATTAGTAAGTGACGTAAAATTCGAACATTCTAAATTATAGAACCCAAATAACGTACCCTAAAAGTCAATTTTGCCCTAAACCAAAATTCAAAAATGGACCACTTTAAATTTAACATAAAACACAAACCAATCCAAACTAAACTCCCTTCAATTATTAAAATCAGTTACATTACCTATTACCATAAATATATGTCTACATTATTTGCATTGAATAATTTAACTTTTCCAGATAGTCTCTCTCTCTCTCTCTCTCTCTCTCTCTCTCTCTCTCTCTCTCTCTCTCTCTATATATATATATATATATGTGTGTGTTATATATATATATATATATATATATACACACACATATATATACACACACACACACACACACACACATATATATATATAAGGCCCGTAAAGCTGAATTTCTTTCGCATTTGATATAATCTATTTAACACAATGAAATAAACGAAAGATTTACCTAAGTGTTTGCATGATTTCCTATAAAAAGAATGGATCCATCATCGTCGTTTAGAACAACATGAAGACAACTGCAACAAAAAATGGCTAGATTGAACACTAGACGACGATTATTGTTCAAGCATCGGCAAAGTGAATGAAACGATGTGGCTGCACACGTTGTCGCTTGCTCGCGAGGGAGGCACGCTAAGTCAGGTCAACATTGATGCGTTTACAATGAATGCAATCAACGCACCTTGAAAACCAGCCTGAGCAACAAAATCCCATCTCAGCACATCACATCGACAACCTTGGTAATGTTGACTCTGTATTATAAAATATCATACCCTTGCTTGCGCACTAATATTTACCATATAATTAATACTTCCTTTTAAATATACAAAATTTATTCCCAGAATCAGATTAACGAGTTGCTTATCATGAAAATCTCCAATCCAACAAAGCTCCTTTTATAAGATCTCCGCCCATGTAACACATGACAATCTCATCAGCCCTAACGGGTAATCCCCTAAAACTTTCCTATGTTTACATAACTCAAACAAGCATAAGTTACATACTCACTTACCCTGCTAATACCATTGCAGGAGGGACACATTCCCATCCAAGACACTCATTCTCAAACCAATGGGACTTTGGGCTGGGAATGGCTACATGTCCATATTGCACAACTATTACGTAGATAGAGGAAAGGGTTAGAAATAGTAGTATCACAAACACGAGATTCAATTTGTGTTATCAAAGTAGACAAGTTAGTCTGCCCTTACTTCCACCATCACCTCCATTTCTTAAATCATTATTGTCAAAGCAACATTCCTTGACAATATTAGAATCTACAACTCTATGTTCTTATTCACTTCCATGGGGGGAAGGATTGACAACAATGTCAATGATGGTAGAAGCCCGTATGTTTTCCGGATAAATGGTAGCAATCACCATAAAATTGGATCCTTGCTCCCATAAGCTGGATTACACCCAACGTTTGCCCAGTTGTACATCTACGACACTAGCAATAAACTATCAAACCAAATGACTACACTTAGGGCATCTTGTCATTCTGACGTTAGATCTGACATTGTGCAAGGGTTGCAACAAATGTTGGATTCAGTTAATCCGTAAGTTGCTGTATTTGGAAGAGCTAGCGACATGCTACATGACCGTGGCGAGATTTTTGATTTGCAAATTCGAATCATCCAAGCAAGATAGGACAGATAATATATTAGACCCACTACAAAAGAGGTCGCTGGACATGGTTGGGGATAGAACTGAGCAATTTGGATCCCAGGATGTCATTATTCAAAAAGTGAATAGAACCTTGCAGAGGATAGATGAGATTCATCCATCATACATGCCTTTACACTATTCGCTTTTATTTCCATACGGCACTAATGGATAGAGTCTAGACATCCCAAGAATGAATAACTCCAGTACCTCAAGATCAACGGTTGTAATGGGGGAATTTTATGTATTTCACATCCAAAATCGAGTAGGTGAATCTGTAGTTATTAAGAAGAGTAGTCGGCTGGGCCAACAATTCTACGTAGATGCATGGGCTCCCATTGAGCAATATAAGCTTGCATGGTACCAAAACGATCAAGGTTGCCTGCAAACAGAATTATATAGTGGCATTCAAGATGCACTTAACGTAGATGACGTTAATACAGAATCAATAGGGCGAAGATATATTCTACCATCTTCTTTCACTGGAGGGCCACGTTATCTGATGCAGCATTATCAGGATGCAATTGCAATTTGTGGTGCGCTGAGGTCTCTTGATTTCTTTGTCACATTCACATGTAATCCAAGCTGACCTGAAATCACTAATAAGCTATTGTGTGGTCAATGATCAAAGGACAGATCAGATCTAATAACTTAAGTTTTCAGAATTAGGTTACGACAAGTACTCAATGATTTTAAGATGAAAAAAATGTTTGGAATAGTCATTGCTAGTGATGACATTGTCATACACATTATTTTCCCTTAAAATATATTCAATGCACTAATTATACCCACTGTATCTTTTATAGAAGTATATGTTGTTGAATTTCAGAAGCGTGGCCTTTCCTATGCTCATGTTCTCTTAATAATAGCACCGGAAGATAAGCCTTCTTGCCCAGAAGATGTTGATAGGCTAATTAGTGTTGAAATTCATGATCAGACTATGGACCCTTTAGTATATGATACCGTCCTAAGATTTACGATACATGACCCATGTGTATCATGTTTAAGTGATAAAAAATGCTCAAAATGTTATCCGAAAAGATTTTGCAATCAAACAACATTTGATGAGCACGGCTTCGCTCAATACCAAAGGCAACGCACTCCCCAATAAGTTGTCGTAAATGGTCGAGAGATTGATAATCATTGGGTAGTCCTATACAATAGAGATCTATGCATAAAATATGTCGCTCACATCAATGTCATGTGTGTCGCTATCTACAGTGTGGTGAAATACCTATGTAAGTATGTACATAGGGGTCATGATCGTGCTACTATTGCCAGTGCAGATAATTCAACACATTATGATAGTGAGCAACCTCAACAATATAGAGAAAGAAATGAAATCCAGGAATATTTGGATTGTCGCTACGTATCTGTAGTTGAGTCATGTTGGCAGATTTTTGAGTTCAGTTTATAGAATCAACAGTCTTCTATATAAAAACTTCAATAACACTTACCTGGAGAACAATTAGTCGTGTTTAGTAAAGAAATGACCTCTTTAGCATTGGAAATGAACCAGAAGCATAGAAAACAATGTTAAGAATGTGGTTTGAAGTAAATAAGGAGTACCCAGATGCTCGACAGACCACATATCTTGATTTCCCCACGCAATGGGTATGGAATCATTCCTCTAAAAGCTAGACAGTCCATCAAAAGGTTCTTCAATTGGTCGACTTCCATTTGCACATCCAAATTGTGGAGAGCGATATTATTTGAGATTGCTTCTTACTAAGGTCCGTGGAGCAACTTGCTTTGAAGACATTCGTACAATACATGGTGTCCTACACCCTATATTTAAGTCAGCATGCATAGCATTGGGGTTGCTCGATGATGATGGTGAATGAAATGCTACCTTGAATGAAGCATCAACCTGGGCTTCAGGTGTTCAACTGCAAAATATGTTTTGCTCCATGTTGATGTTCTCTGAGATTGCTGACCCAGTTAAGTTGTGGGATGCAAATTGGATGCATCTACCAAACGACCTTCTCTATGCCATACGATGGCAAATAGGAATCCTAGATATGGATTTATTATTTATCGAGCTCCAGAATCTTGGGCCACTTGGGATAGAATGTATCTTGAATAGAAATGGAAGATTACTATAAATTTTCCCTCCAATGTCGCTCACTTCTATGAAAGCTGCAGTTCATGCAACAAATTGGCTTATTATAGATGAACTCGATTATGATACAAATTTGGAAACATCAAGATTCTGAAAGGTTTGTAATAGGGTTGAATTCATATTAGTATCATATGTACAGATTAGTAATCGATACTCATAATAGAGGTGGAGGGGGCTTGCTTTTTATATATGGTAGTGGTGGCACGGAAAAGACTTATCTATGGAATACCTTAATCTCTAAGTTTCGATCAGAAAAGCATATTTTCCTTGCCATAGCATCGTCAGGCATTACTTCTTTATTGTTACCCAGAGGGAAAACAGCACACTCAGTGTTCAAAATACCCTTACAACATGATGAGACTTTAGTTTGTTACTTTGATAAGCGGTCTAAACGTGCAGATCTCATCCGTGAAATAATGTTGATTGTCTGGGATGAAGCACCAATGATGAATCGTTTAGCATTTGAAGCAATTGATCGTCACCTCAAGGACATATGTGATAATTAGAATGCTTTTAGAGGAAAACTGGTCCTTCTCGGGGGAGATTTTAGACAGATACTTCCTGTGATTACACATGGGGGTCGCGAATCTATTGTTGTGGCTATGCTTCATCAAGCAACATT
Organism: Carnegiea gigantea; assembly: GCA_029747015.1. Taxonomy (NCBI): domain Eukaryota; kingdom Viridiplantae; phylum Streptophyta; class Magnoliopsida; order Caryophyllales; family Cactaceae; genus Carnegiea; species Carnegiea gigantea. The sequence goes on from JAKOGI010001186.1 coordinate 17,366, forward strand.
TTGGAATGAATGTAGTATTATGCACTTGCGTATAAATATGAGGCTGCAATGAATAGATGAATCCAACAAGACTATGTGAAACATAAAGGAATTTGCTCGATGGATTTTACAAGTTGGGGAAGGTCAAGTGCAAGGAATTTCTCTTTCAGATGATGGAGAGGCAAATTAGATTAAGATACCGGAGGATTTTCTCATACGGAATGATGAGGATGGTATACACAATTTGATCACATCAATTTATCCTAATTTTGATAGAAGATATGAAGATTGGTCATATCTTCATTAACGAGGGATTCCTATACCAACAAATGATGATGTTGATGAAATAAATACAATCATGTTGTCTATGCTCCCTAGAGATGTTAAAAGCTATTTGAGTTGTGATACCCTTTCGAACTCTAACGATTGTGGTCCTTTCAGTGACATAGAACCTCCTAAATTACTGCATTCCTTAAAGATTTCTAGGTTGCCAAATCATTGTCTAGATTTTAAAGTCGGTGTGCCTGTTATATTAATAAGAAATTTGAATTAGTCAATAGGGTTGTGCAATGGTATTCGACTGATTGTCAGTAAACTGGGGGATAGAGAGATTGAGGACAAAGTAATATCTAGCTCAAAAGTTGAAGAGATTGTCCTAATATCTCGAATCAATTTAACCCAATCTAATCTTCCAAATCTACAGCTCAGAAGAAGGCAGTTCCCTCTAAAACTGGCATTTGCAATGATAATCAACCAAAGTCAGGGACTTGAATAGAGTTGGTGTATACCTTCTAAGGCCCGAGTTTAGCCATGACCAACTTTATGTTGCACTGTCACGTGTTTCGTCCCCTTCTGGATTAAAAGTACTGCTTTGTAATAAGAGAGGTATTCCAGTAGATGTTACAAAAAATGTGCTGCATAAGGATGTATTTGTAGATTATTATATCATACAGTTTATTTGTTTTACCTGTTACATTTCGGATGCTGGGTTAATCCATTTTCAATCATATAATAATGGTGTTATTTGCATTAATATAATTTCCTTCACAATTACGATGTGTTCCTTGCATTATGATCAGATAATTATATTTAGTTTTATTTATTTATTATTACAGACATGTCAAGTTCAGTACATACTTCTATGCTTATATTCGCCATTAACCCTTGCAATAGATCTGTGACATTAACAGTTTGACTCATGCGACCAATGACTGTTCGAGTATATGGGGAACGTATATTATGGAAAGTTATATTCACGGACTACTAGGTATTGGATTATTATGCTGAAAAAATTCCCTAACATATACATGCATGTTGCTTATGAATGCACTTGATTATTTTATAGTATGATAAGATATTCAGCATCATAGAAGGCGATGCTGATATTACTCGATGGAGACATATACTCAATGCTGGCAAAGTTTACCACATCTCCAGACTCTTAGTTGATGCTGCTACAGATGGCGAATAGAATGTGGTCACCAAAATTACAAATCGGTTTTTATGCCAAGAAGGAGACTTCTTAGCATCATTGATAATTCTCAAGATAATCCCTACCAGCATCGACTGCCTTTTGTGTCCTTCACCAAGGTCCCCTAACATGTTCGTAACCTCACGGGTGTCGTAGTATAGATTAAAAGATCGTCCTTAGGGACAAAAGTAATCTATCAAGTCGATAACCTATTCAAATTGCTAAGCGATCAATTCTTTTCAAAGAGTCGATTTAAATAAACTAATTAACTATTTGGAAATCAATCAAAGTAAAGCATCTAGGAATTTGGTTCACTAAGTAAAGAGTTGGATCATAGAATTGAGCATGCACTTTTCATAGATTGAATGATTAAAGGAATTGCAATTGAGTTAAATTTAATCCTTTCTTTCAAAACGAACTAAATTGCCTAAATGAATTCAACTAACACTCTCTCAAGTGTTTTTGATTTAGTCTAGGTTTAAGATCTATGAATGCTAAGTCTTCTCTCAACAAGCAATTCTCTCTCGAGTTTCACTAAATCAGGTTCTATCAAGGCGATCTAGTAGTGGGTTTCACCTTTCAGTACTTCACCCTACTACGTAACATAAGCAAGCAAATTGGCCAAATTCCACTCACAACATTTCAATCTCAAGATAGACATGAATCATTCCAATCATGAAATAAGCACAAGATTTCAAGGATAAAGGATCCAACTATAATACTATGGCTAATAAATCCTTAGATTAGATAAAACTACTCACTCATATTTCTAATTCAACAAAAACAAGAGTTTAAAAACAAATTCAAAGGAAGAGAGGAAAACTTTACAACAATGGCAGCCCTTGAATTGTGCGAAAATCTTCAAGCCCCCAAGAGAAAAGCTTCACCCTTCAAATCTCAAAAACTAAACTAAACTAAACTAAACTTTAACTAGGAGAGATGTGAGAATATAAGTGAGATGACTTTTTTTTGTCGCTGCTACCCTCCTCAAGAGCCTTAGAACACGCCCTTATAAGTAGCAAACGGAGCATCCTTAACCGTACAATAAAGAAAGACAAAGAGACTAGCAGTTATAGGCTCACCACGATCCGTAGTAGCCATCACGGTTGGACCATGGTCTTGGCTCGAACCGAATTCTTCTACTCTTCTCTTGCTCTACGGGCATAGGGCTTGGGGTATCTCCATGGCAGGCCAATAAGCACTCAAATGCGGATCAAATGCTAGGTCAAATGGTTTAAAATCCTGCAAATACTATCAAAGAACCATATCCAAGCATAAAACGAGAATAGGAGTATAAATTATGACATTAAGCTCAAATATTCCCGAAAAAATGCTACAAAATGTCCTAGAAATGAAGTGTATAAATGCACTTATCAAACTCTCCCATACTTGAATTGTTGCTTATCCCTAAGCAACACTAAGACCGAAAGTTATTCACAACCTCCTTAGGATAGACATTGGTAGCAACTCAATAGCAAAGATGATCCAAAGTTAGCCCAAAAGTACAAAAATCATTTAATAAACAGACTAGAAATGAAGTTTTCGAAATCGATTAACAGACCACAATGTCGAGCTTAAATCAACCTGCTAAATCATCAAGTACAATCACATCAACATATGAAACAAATGGAGTCAATAATGTTGGTAAAAACCTCACTATAATCATATGGCACTCATCACTCATGTGTTTGAAAATGTAGGAAGGCTCCCTTAATTCTCATTCCATATACTCAAATCTACCATAAGCTGGATAAAACTCTCTAATTCGCCATCACTAGTATAGAACACACATTAGACAATCATGTAGACTTTTACAAGGGTGTAATGGGGTCATGGGTAAAGGTAAGAGGGGAATGAATGTTTTGGAAATATGGAGTTAGAAGGTATAGACTAAGAGCTAAACGATTCCAATGCGTTGATGCAATATTCTCCTTCAACCAATGCAATTCAACTACAAAATAAATCCCTTTTCACAACCAAATGAAGAGAGAAGGAGTTGAAAGTCATATATACTTTTTACAATCCAAACAAGGCCAACACTTCTTCTTTTTTTTTTTTGTCTTCTTTTTTCTTTTATTTCTTTTCGTTGGTTTTTTTTTTCCCCTTTACAGTTGGCCAAGGGAATTCATATCAAACTTGAATTTCAACTCTTCTCTAATCTTTGTACAATAAGACACGGGATTTCTTATATATAACACAAGAACACAAATCCCTTCACCAAACAACCAACCAAATCCTCCAAAAAGAATCTCAATATACCGTACTAACTCCAAATCAAACTCGATGTATGAGGATGAAATGCTTGTCTAGTCCTGGCTTAAGGGCAAGATAATTGTTTGGGCCAAAGGCTATGTTCAGGCATTCAAATCAATAAAAACGGATATAGGCTCAAAAGGGCTAGCAAGGAATATATAATGCATAACAAGGGTGGTTATTTGGCCTTTTGGTTAACAAGTCAAAGAATGCCCTAATCGTGTTGCCTAAATGCATATATGAAATTTGATCTTGAATGAGAGTCAAAGTAAGTTCTAGAGAAATGATGTCAAGGAAGAGTCGCTCATGAATTGACAAGAGACTAAATTGATAAATTAGTCTTTAAAAAACTCAAAGCCTCGCGGGACATCTATTAAGGTCATACCTGGCTCATTAGTAGACATATGTCAACAATCATATAAAGAGTCATGGGTTAATTAATTCACACTCAACATATGGTCAAAACATTAAGGTCATTTTTGCAAATTCATTCTCAAGCACTTTTATGCACAATTGGGCGAATCAAAGGATCAATCTAAACCAAAGAAGTCTACTTAGTCTATAAAGATAATCATCGAAGGATTTTTTTTTTTTGGTGATTTTTTGTTTGTTTGTTTGTTTTTTTTTTAAGTGAATGCATGCTCCGAATAACCATACCAAGAAAATGCAAAACTATGAAAAGAAATTATAAAAAAAAAACTAAAATGCAACCTAAGGTGATAAGAAACATATATGTACTTCTAACATGCTCTACCTACATAAAATTAAAATCTACAATGCAACTCTAAATGCAAACATGAACAATATATACAATGAATACACAAGCACACACCAAACCTAGTCAGGCATCAAACGCCATCAAGTAATTGACTAACACCCCCATGCTTGAACAAAACATTGTCCTCAATGTGAGCACAGAGTAGAAAAGGGAAGGGGAGTAGCAAAAAGCAATCAGAAGGAAGGTGGGAAAGAAGGGTGGGGTGGTTGACTATAAGAACTATGCCAATCTCGCCAAGTCTTTAAATAAGCCTTATAATCCTGAAAGTATTGGCTCTGGGTAGCAAGCATCCCACGGAGCTCATCGTGCTGCTCTTGAACAAAGTCACAAAGAGCGGCATTCTCAGATCTAACATAGGCTCGAAGGGACACTTGCTCCTCCTGAATAGACCTAAGGGTGGCTTGGAGGTCGGCCTAATCATTGTGGGGAGTGTGGGAAGAGGAACTAGGTCTGGCCTGAGAAGTAAATGGAGATGGAGGAGGTGCGGGTTGAACAACCTTGGCATCACCGGGGACCAATTGAAGGTTATCCCGGTGAAGTAAGGTGGTCCGATCAATATTGGGAAGCAGTAGAAGTCGATCCCTAAGATAAATTCAACACAAATGTCCAACCTCTACTTTACAAAAGTTCATTAGCTCAAAAGGGGCTTGATCAAGTCGCTCGGACCCAGAAACTAGATTCTCAAGGTTGGGCTCAACACCCAAAAATCTAGCAATGGTGGTGATGATACCACCAATGACTATCCTTACCTCAGTGCTAACAGCCGCACTATACAATTATCGGGCCAAGAACATCCCAGGATCAGTTTCAACACCATCAAGCATACAGGACAGAAAATATAACTCAGACAATCTCGGGACATTCAAACTATCATCCCGAGCAAAGAAACAACAAGTGAGAATGCACTGGGCTACCCAAATACAAAGGTCCCCAATATGGGTGCTCTTGGAAGAACTAGTACTGTACCTAACACTCCCCGAAAGCTCGCCCCAAAATGCATTTGGATTAAATTCTCGGGGAACTTAATGGTTTAGTAAATCCATGCTAGGTGGAAAACTAAATATACTATTGAAGGTACCTAAGTTTAACTCATAACATTGCCCTTGCAAATAAAAGGAAATATACCCAATTGACATTAAGGCCCTCGAGTGAGCTCAACGTGCAATGTGCTCAAAAATTCTAAGGTGAGGTCCCAATATGTATGCTCTTTAATCTCAATAAAATGTCCCATGCCCCCCTGTGCAAACAACCACTGTATATCATCCAACAATCCTAAATAGCCTAATAATTCCTCATCATAATAATGCGTTACCACAACCACTCGTTCATTCAAGCAGCTATATCTAGCAATATGTTCGGCATTAGTTAAACCAAGAGGATAAAAAATATTACCTTGGGCTCGTGCGTTGGTGGAAGTTTGGGAGGTCCGTTGAGGCCGGGATAGTGCTTGGCTAGATGTTCCCGCCTCCTTGATGCTCCTTTGTCTCTTGTTGGGTGCCATGGTTTCAAAATGCAAGAAAATTGAAGCCAAAATCTCAAAATAAGATGTGAGAAAGAAAAATGAAGAGTTTAAGTGAAAAAGAAGGAAGAATTAGAGAGAGAAAGAGATGGTTATGGAGGATGGGTAAAGGTAAGATGAACTTGGAGAAGAAAATGGTGGAAAGAGATAAAATTTGTGCGAGAAAGAGAAAGATTAAGTGAAAAGGAAAGGTGTTGAGTGAAAATAGAGTGAAAATGGGAAAACATGAGGGAGAAATTGAAGGTGTAACAATGGAGGTTTTGGAGAGAGGAAGAGGGAAGTAGAGAGAGAAAAAACCGAGGTTGAAGATGATTGTGGGGGAAAGAGAAGGGGCATCGCGTTCAAAACCCTTACTACGGCCAGTAGCAGACTACCACAGTCTGTGGGGGGTACCACAGTCAGACTGTGGTGTCTGCTGTACACCTAGTTTTTTTGTTTTGCTGGGTGGGCACGCCACGGGCCGTATTTGAGTAATACGGACCATGGGCACCATCATTTTTGCTTCCTTTTTTTTTCTTGTGTTTACTTCTTTTTCTTCTTCTTCTTCTCTCTCTTGTTTTTTTTTTTTTTATCTCTTCTTCTCTCTTTTTTTTCTTTATCTATTTTCACCCTTCTTTTTATATGATAAACTACCTAAAAAGAGAATCAAAGCTATAAAAGGGGCTTGGATTGCCTCCCAAGAAGCACTCTTTTAAGGTCAAGAGCTTGACCATGCTTCTATGTGCGGTCTGGATCGATAAGAATATGGGCGTCATTTTTGCTGCGAACTACGAAATTGAACTCCTTCAAATGAAGGTACCACCTCAGAAGCGCAGATTGGAGGTCCTTTATCATCATCAATTGACGTCATAACATATTGTCAGTGTACAAGACAAACTAAGTGCGTGGTCCATCAGATTGGCCACTATCATCTTGCTCAATCCCTAAATCAAAGTTTACGTTGACACCTTCCATAGGATGCAGAGAGAGAACCATTTAGGCAAACCTACAATAATCACTCATAGTAGACTCATTAGAAGCATGGGCCTCCACCTTGGGTATGCTAGACGGCTTAGGAGCAGCAAACTCCACCTTAACATACCCTTGGTCAAGATCCTCGGTGGAAATCCAATCAAAGTCGGGAAGATCTTGACAATTCAAAACATCCTCCATATCAATCTCAGGAGAAGGGGAAAAGCATCTGATTGGGAAGAATTAGGGGAAACCACTCTTTCATCCATAAAACAGAACATAGTATAACACCCTTCTACTTCAAATGTTAACTGCCTCCTTTTACATCAATATTACAACCTGAAGCAGCCAAGAAAGGCATTCCAAGAATAATTTAGGCATCATCAATCTCATAAATACCAACAATAATAAAGTCTTCCAATACCCAAATAACCCCTATTTTAACTGGCACATCCTTTAAGTTACCTAACGGTCACATTTCAGAACCGTCAACTAATTGGAGTAAAAAGGGTGCAGGTCCCAATGGTCCTAAATGAAGCCTATGAAACAAAGAGTAGGCATCAAACTGACGTTTGCACCAAGGTTACATAAGGCTCGCTCAATTTCTACTTTTCCCACGACACAGGGAATAGAAAAGCTACCTGAGTCAGGAAGCTTAGGTGGGAAAACTGTGGGGATCTTTAAGCTATTGTTCTCTGGTGGAGTTATGGGCTTGCCCCATCATTTCTCTCTTTACTCTCAACCATGATTATTTCTAAACCCTCATCAAGTGGTACGTCCTCGGGGTCTCTAGGGTCCTCTTCCCCTTCGTTCAAGGTAACACTATTACAATGCTCATGGAAGTTAGATTTGGGTTTACTTAGCAGTCTACCCAGAGGTGTAGATGAAGAGCTAGTTGTTGTGCAATTTGGGCTTCCAACATCTTGTTATGAGTTGTAAGCACATCAACCTTAGAGGCTAATTACTTTATATACTCATCTTGCTTTTGTTGCGCCAAATACTCTACATCATGGCCTCTAGGTTAGAACTTTGGTGAACTTGTTGGGGAAAGGGAGGTCTTTGAAATTCGGGAGGTTGCTTAGCATTCATTTGGGCCATTGTGGGAGGATTAAGCCTATATAAGAAATTTGGATGGTTCCTCCAACCCAGATTGTAAGTGTTTGAATAAAGGTCATTGGTCGGTCTCGGGTTGAAATTATTGACATAGTTGACTTGGTCACTAGTATTTTGTGCAAAAGGACTTTTAACTTAGCAATTCTCAGTCAAATGGTCAATGGAACCACATATTTCACATGATGGGGGAGAGGCACTAGAATTCACAGCATTCACATTTAATCATTCCAACCTTTAAGTCATTGCATCTACTTTAGCATTAAGTAGAGTATGTGCATCAACTTCAAGCTTACCTCCAACCCGCTTGGGTTGGCCTTGTTCGTTGAACCAGTGAACATTGTTGAGCGTTATCTCCTCAATCAAATTGTAGGCCTCATCTTCAGTCTTATTCATCAAAGTTCACCCTGCTGCGGCATCAATAGTGGACCTTACAGGTTGGGTTACACCATTGTAGAAAGCTTGAACAATCATCCATCATTGAAGACCATGGTGAGGACACAATTGTAAAAAGTCTTTGAACTATTCCCAAGCCTCATAGAGTGTCTCATCATCTTTTTGGGTAAAGTTGGTGATTTGGCTCCTCAAACTTGCCATTTTGCTTGGTGGGAAGAATTTGGCAAGGAAAGCTTTGGTAAGCTCATCCCATGTGGTAATACACCAGGGAGGCAAAAAATGCATCTATGCTCTTGCCTTGTCCCTAAGTGAGAAGGGAAATAGCTGTAGTCGAATGGCATCGGTGGAGACTCCGTTGAGCTTCAATGTGTCACACACGTCTAAAAAGATTGAGAGGTGTAAGTTCAGGTCTTCTAAAGGGTTGCCTCCAAATTAGGATTGTTGTACCATGGAAATAAAAGCCAGCTTGAGCTCAAAACTATTTACCTCAATATTAGGACGAGCAATGCTTGAGGCGATGCCTTGGACTCCTGAGGTAACAAAATCCTTAAGCGTCCTTCTCTGGTCATCTCCTCCTCCCGCCATATTTGGTGAGGTCCTTCTAGCCTTTCGACTTTGTTCCTCAAGTTTTTACTTTTTCCTCCTTAAACGGAAAGTCCTCTCAATCTTAGGATCGGGTTCGTACAGAAATGGACTTTGCATAAACGGGGGAAGATTCCTACAAGCACAATCACCAACACTACCAACACAATTAAAAAGAAAAAGAAAAATAAAGTAAAACACTCAGTCAATTTCATAAGACTAACTTAATAATTAACAATTTAATCCCCGGCAACGGTGCCAAAAACTTGACACGTCTGCAAGCACACCGATGTTGTAGTATAGATTAAAAGTTCATCTTCAGAGACCGAAGTAGTTTATCGAGTCAATGACCTATTGAAATTGCTAAGCGATCAATTCTTTTCAAAGAGTTGATTTAGATAACTAATTAACTATTTGGAAATCAATCAAAATAAAGCATTTAGGAATTTAGTTCACCAAGTAAAGAGTTGGATCATAGAATTCAGCATGCACTTTTCATAAATTGAATGATTCAAGGAAATGCAATCGAGTTAAATTTAATCCTTTCTTTTGAAACGAACTAAATTCCCTAAACGAATTCAACTAACACCCTCTCAAGTGTCTTTGATTTAGTCTAGGTTGAAGATCTATGAATCCTAAGTCTACTCTTAACAAGCAATTCTCTCTCAAATTTCAGTAAATCAAGTTCTATCAAGGCGATCTAGTAGCGAGTTTCACCCTTTAGTACTTCACCCTACTACCTAACATGAGCAAGCAAAATTGGCCAAATTCATCTCACAACATTTCAATCTCAAGATAGACATGAATCATTCCAATCATAAAACAAGCATAAGATTTTAAGGATAAAGGATCCAACTATAATACTATGGCTAACAAATCCCTAGATTAGATAAAACTACTCAATCATATTTCTAATTCAACGAAAACAAGAGTTTAAAAACAAATTCAAAGGAAGAGAGGAAAACTTTACAACAATGGTAGCCGTTGAATTATGCAACAATCTTCAAGCCTCCAAGAGCAAAGCTTCACCTTCAAATCTCAAAAACTAAACTAAACTAAACTAAACTCTAACTAGGAGAGATGTGAGAATAGAAGTGAGATGAATTTTTTTTGTTACTGCTACCCTCCTCAAGAGCCTTAGAATAAGCCCTTATAAGTAGCAAACGAAGCATCCTCAGCCGCACAATAAAGCAAGATAAAGAGGCTAGCAGTTGCAAGCTCACCATGGTTGGACCGTGGTCTTGGCTGGAGCCGAATTCTTCTACTCTTCTTTTACTCCACGGGCATAGGGCTTGGGGTATCTCCATAGCAGGCCAATAAGCACTCAAATAGGGGTTAAATGCTGGATCAAATGGTGGAAAATCCTGCAAATACCATCAAAGAACCATACCCAAGCATAAAACGAAAATAGGAGGATAAATTATGACATTAAGCTCAAATATTGCCGAAAAAGTGCTACAAAACGTTCTAAAAATGAAGTATATAAAAGCATTTATCATCCCCTGACATCTACGAACACCTGATAATGTTGTTGGGACGTATTGTTTATACAGTAAAGTTTGCTAACTAAATTTATGCATATACTTATTCTGAAATATATATATATAATGTTATCATTTCCTGCTGTTCTATAGACGTCATTGGTATGGTAGTTGTTATATCTCCTTTGGAAAGGACCAAAGATAGGGGCACTGCAACATAAAAATTATTACTTTGTGACATGCGGTATGCATTGTCATCAGTTAATATTTTTTAATATTTCTTAAGGCATTTAAATTATATAAAGATTAGTACATATAATACATATATATAGGATGCACTCATTGAGACTGACTTTATGAGGAGATTTTACTGAAGTTGAAGGCACCTATATTCAGCAATATTTGACTGCTGAAAGTATACTTCTTCCTTGTAGAGTGCACATTAGAAATTATCAAGATATTCTTACGCCCACTTGATGTACCTTCATTCATAAAACTGTCTAATTTTCATGATTATGATGACATATTTCAGTAATATGTTTTCTCGCCTGCAATATATATTTAAGAATATCAGTTTCTACTTTCCCTATTAGTAGATTGCTGATTAACCCAGATATTCAAGTAATAGAAGACTTTGAAGGATGGTATATACAATATGTAACATTAATTTCAGTTTTCATTCTCCATGCAAGTTATGTGCACTTGACCTCACACATGTTACTTTCCGTACATGAATTAGGTACTCTGACACTACAGGTGTGATGAAACTTTTTGATTTCATGCGTACGAGAACATTAGGCATGTACAATCTAGATAAATTGTTTGCTGCTAAAAGGATTCGATTAGATGAATATGTAGCTACGCCAAATGTAAGCTAGAAATTTATTGCACAAATGTTACTTATGTTTACATATATTCATTCAATATCATATAATCTTCAAATTTTACTATATCTAGGTGAGATATTTCCAGCTTTTTGCATATATTATAGAAATCCACCCATTGCTTTATGATGCTTGCACTAATTGCAACAAAAGTGTCCACACTTACGTATTCGCACTTAATATACCGTACTGCATATGCCAACCTCCAAGTTTGACTCACAACAGGTTTGCATACTTGATTGTCTATTGTTCGTTACTCTGTTATACTTTCCCACTTGCATTTTTGGATTAGTGCGACCATCCTTTTTTATTCAAAATTATAAGTACATCTTTAGAGTTGTCTTATAAGATACTACAGGATGTAGAGAGTTCACTGCTCTTCATGAGGATGCTCAAATTCTTTTACATACAACAGCTACCCAGTTGGATATGTATGCAGCATAGGTATCATCATTTTCAATGCTTATCATGTTTATACAATTTATTATTTTATTGCTGACTAACCCATGTTAATATTGTCCATAACCAGATGATCATCTATTGCTCTATGCGATTATATATGATTACATAGGTAAACCTTGGGTTTTCATTATGGACCCTCCACGCCGCCATGAAGTAAAAGCTCCCATCGCTCTCATTATGCTAGTCAATTGGGAGGAAGAGGTTCATTACATACGACATACTAATGTTAGGTACACCAGGTAGATAATGGGTATATATAAACTTCAATTCTATCATTATTAATCAAATTATCACTAAATCTTTAATTTCTTTGTAGGTATAAGAGGAGGAGGTGGATTTATCGTCACTGACGTCATAGATTGACTTATCATCATCCGATTTAGCATGCTTTGTAACAAATTCACTATCTATTGTCTTCATCATATTTATATAGACCTTTTCCACAATCATATAGTTTATAGTTGTTATCCCGGTGGTTATGTATGAATTTGCTGTATACTTAACTTTTTCATTGAGTTATTTCACTGTCTCCTCTAACTTATGATATTAATTATCTCTACGGTAACTATCCGTTTATTATTTTGATAACATATCTACAAAATATCTATTTAAACATGCAACGTGCAAAGCACGGGCCCAGACTAGTAATTAGAAAAAATAAAAGGAGTTTGTTTATCCCAAGGATAGTTGCTCTAATTTTGAAGTGTAGAGTATCTAGCACCATTGACTAAAAGTTCAATAGTATTTTTTTTAGCATTGTTTTGTATTGATGAACTGTTCTACCTTGCTGATACGTGCGAAGACAGTAGAGTTCCAGGTTTTATTTTCTGCCAAAAATACCACACATCTTCTTTTTGAGTTCATCCTTACTACTTATCTATTTGCCACATGTTCAAAATTGCCACTACAGGCCTTTAATGATCGGTTATAGCAAGTTTACTCCTTTTTTTTAACTAATTTTGCCCAGACACTAGCAAAGAAAAGAAAAAAATACAAAAAGATTTTATTTCCCACCAACCACTAGTGTAATGGCTCCTCCATGAAGGGTATTTGGTACATTATGCAATTCAATTCCCAGAATTTATCCCAATTTCAAAATTCAAGCTGAAATCAAACAAATCTAGACTGCCATTAATAGAGAGAGAGAGAGAGAGAGAGAGAGAGAGAGAGAGAGAGAGAGAATCAAACTAAAAGAATAGCAGGACTTTGAGAGAGTACAGGATAGGGATGGCAATGGGATGGGGAATCCCCGTCCCTGTCAGGGCCTCGGCTCGTGTTAGGGAAAAATCCCCATCCCTAATAGGGATGGGGACGGGGATGTGGACATAAATATATCCCCGAGCAGGGATGGGGATGGGGACGGGGCGAAAATTTACCCCGTCCCCATCTCCGTTTTCCTACTCAAGGAAATATCCCTGTTCCCATGCTTGTTTTCCCGTCCCCAGTTAGGGAAAAATCTCCATCCCTGTCCCCGCATATTAATTGAAAATTAAATATGAGCCACTTATTTGTAAACATAATACTAAGGTTATATCGGTACATTAAGTTAAAAAAATCGTAGATTGTATGGACTTATTTTGTATAATTTGTGCATTGCTAGACTTATATTGTATGAAATTGTTAAATTTTAATTTCAGTTAGATTGTAAACTTTAATGAATAATGTTAGAATTATGTTACATGGATCTTACAAGAACTTGTTGTACAATTAATTGGGTTAGGATTTAGGGATGATAAATTGGGCTTTTATCCAAAACTTTTAATATATCTATCACAAAGGAGGGGAAAAAATGACAGGTAAAAATCATCGTCGGGGATTAGATCCCACTGGGGATAGGGACAGGGGGACATTTTTTTCCCGCAATGGGGAATGGGGTGGGGATGGGGATCTTGGCGGGGATGGGGACTGGGAATATGCCCCCCGTCCCCAACCCACCCGTTGCCATCCCTAGTACAGGATGCGACTAGGCTCAAAAAGATTAGTTCAAAGACCATTGGGTGGTAGGTAAACACTAAGCTGAAATTCCAGACTTTTGTTTTTCTTTGTCGCTTCTCACAAATAAAAACTGACTAAAATTTGTCAAGCTCTAAAAGAACCTTTGCTTTTTAGTCCCAAAACTGAAAATCTCAATACTGAAATCTGAAAATTTTGGACTCTGATTTAAATTGTTCTTCTAATTCTAAAGTTTCAAATTTCATCATCATAAGTAAAAAAGAATAAACAAGGAGGAACTTGACAGGCCACGCTTCTGCTACGCACTGAAGTATAGTTTCACTAAAGTATGCCACATTGGATACAGATACAATCAACACTCCTTTTATTGATGACCTATACATGAATCGCTTCAAACTTTCTCTCTCATCTACAATCTTATCTTTTTTATTATTTGTGCTTGTAGTTTACTTATTTCTGCCATGAAGCTTGACAACTAATGAAGCATTTTTTCCCATTTTCCTTTACTTTCCTGTAATGCGTGGGCAAAGTAGGTAAAACAAAAAACAAAGTAAATGCATAGCAGGTAGTCACTAGTGGCCTTAAGTGGAAATCGTGAATGTGGAACAAAAACTGAGGGATAAACTTGAACATAAATAATAGTATGTGGTATTTTTGACAAAAATAAAACTTAGGGTGATATCGTGTATATATATATATATATATATATATATAAATAATGCATGTATGATTGACACATGGAATGCCATATAAGATGCCATCTAGATGCCACTTGGGATAAGAATGTCATATAGGACAGCAACATAAAAGTCTTCTATTATGTAATTAAGATGGATCTAGGTTATCAATACAATTTTAATTCAATTTAATGTTAACTTTTCTCATATGTTATGACAAATTATTAATTGAATTTTGTCTTTAAAAAACTTAAATATAGAACAAAGAAATGATTTAGATGTTAACCAAGGAAAAGGTTGAAGCGTTTTGGACATTATTTTTGAAGTAACTAAATATTGAACATCTAAATCTAAATGTATATATTTTTATATATTTGTTTTTGAGTGAATATATCATAAGTTGACACTTGAATACTAATTGAGTTGCTTATTTAGCATACTATAAAGCTTAATTGCTTAAGCATATCACATAATTGGATTTACATAATATGAAACACAATAGTACCTTAATGTCATTGTGGGTTTCGCTTACGACTGCTTTAAGTTGGTATAATATTTATTTTCTTTTAACATTTGTAACTTATGTTTGTGACATTAAAAAATGTTTCAGTGATTTATTCAATTTATATTTTACTTGAGATTATATTTTGCGCTTATAAATCACATAGTATAATTAGCTTTTTTAGCAAATTTAAATTTAAATTTAATCGGCAAATTGATATATAAGAGTAGTTTATCTATATTCCCACAATAAACCATAACTGACTTCATAAATTAGTAGTTCTCTCTCCCGCGAAAAAAAAAGAATATCAGAAGTTTTCTTAAATCCAAATTGTACTTAAATTTCTTTATCTACTACTAATCTCCCTTTCTTCTTTTTAAATTTTTTTCATTTTTCTTTTGTTGGTTTTTTAAAAATAATTATCCACCAAAGAGATAAAATTAAGGCCAAAGACTTATCTTCCTTTTTATTACTACTATCAACAATTTTCTCATGATTTGTTGATCATGAGAATAATTGATCAAATTTTATTTTCATTCAAATCATCGGTCAAATAGTAGGAAGGACCACCATCATTATTAAAAAAATATTAAAGGTGTTGTTAAACAATTGAAATAATCTGCAATGAATATATAAAGTAGGTGCATGCATAATGAATACAGTTAAACCAATAACAGGAATTTCTAGAGGAAAAAACGCATCTTTTGTGATGATAATTAGTTTTAATTAGCAAGCATGACCCTACGAATTTGACCTTTGGTCTCACATGTGCTAACTGATCTTTACTGATTTGTTCCTTTTGGTAAATTACCTTATTATTCCATCTGACTGCCCATCTTTAATATTATACAACCTTTGCTAAATCATCTCATTATTCCAGTTTAATGCTCATCTTTAATTATAATGTTATATATTATTTTTAAAATTAATTACCTCATTATCCCCACTACTTTTACTATAAAGTTTATCTTAATTTGCAATTGCTATAAATAGGGACTTAGTTTTGTAGCATCTCATCTAAGTTTGTATCGTCATTTGATCAAAAAGAAAATTTGTGTCCCCATATAATTCTTTGTTGTAGAAGGACACGACAATGAATCCTAACAAGTGTCAGTTAAAAAGAAAGAATCTTATTCTTTTCTCGATCAAAGTCAGAGTGAAGGTTACAATCCGTAGAATTATTTTGTACTCATCTGAGACAAAGTGCCCATTTGTATTAAAAAGAAGGTAATTTTCTATTTGTGTTTGCTATGCAGTGACTATAAATAAAAGCTAAGGACAATCACTGAAATATGTAGGAGTTTTACCTTTCAAAATCGATACTCAGTCATGGACAACTGTATGTTACAGCATCACAGCTGACTTCACCAGAGGGTTTGAAGTTTATCATTAAATATGTGATGGCCCGACTCTAAATCATGTTTATTTATTTAATTAAGTCATGATTACTAGTTTTTCTCATTTAATCATCCCAATTGAAAAAATTTCATTTGGGCCCCACTTTGCAATTCGAGTTTTATTATTATAAAATTTCGAGTGAATCAATATCCGGCCCTGATAAATATGTTTTAAAAAACAGATTAAATTATTTTTCATAATGGCCCAAAATTTAATTTTGAGCTACGAAAAATTTCAATTGCATAAAGTGTAATTTTCTTTCGGACCCAAACTCATTTTTGCTCAATTTCGGCCGAACAAGTTATTACCTCATTTTACTTAGCTAATCACCATTAAATGTGTATAATTACCATTGGCTTAAGCTTACTTTTGGTAGATAAAAACTCAGCTGAGTAAGAGTGAATCATTTTGAGCCAAGTAAAACCCACAAATATCAATCTCCTTCTTCTTTTTCTCTTTAAGCCATGTTGGCCTGCACCCTTGCTGCTACTGCTGCTGTTCACGGCTATCACCACCACCAGCCAGCCTTGCCATCACTAGTTCAGCTACCAGGCAACCACCAGCAGCCACCCTAGCCACCACCTACACTTCCACAAACATCAATCACCACTTATACCCCTTTTTCAAGCATCAAAGTGAGTAACACCCTAACCCCATCTTGTTGATTTTGATTAGTATTTTGGTTTTGATTCTTATTTTTGTTGTTTTGGTAGTTGATCATGTTGTTTTAATAGAAACAAGAGTTATTTTGATGTTTTGATGGTTGGTTAAGTTGGAAAGCAAGTACAGAATTGAGGTTGTTTATGATCATGCAAGCTTAAGTTAAAATGATGTTTATGGATTGATTTGGATTTGATTTTGTAATTTTTAGCATTATTAATGATTATGATGGAGTTGTTGTGGTTTTGGATGAGTTAAAGGTGAATCTAAGTTGATCATAAGCTAGGGTTTTAATAATTACGCATGGTTTAGTTTACTCTTAGTATCAAGCATGTTATTTGTGTGTATTTGGATAAGAAATGAATCTTGGATGTGTTATTAGCTTGAAAAATGACTTGGTGTGATTCTTGTGACAAAGGGGTAGATTATGAAAATTTTTCCAATTTTATGTAAGAGGACATTTTGCTCATTTATGCAAATAAGTGAGATTGTGGATATGTTTTGAGTGATTTTGTAGAGAGAACAATTAAGAATTTGATGAAGATGGTTAGGGAGTCAAAATTGAGTATCATGACTGTGTAAGGTGATATTGAGGAACCAATCATGGTTTAGTAATTTTAACAAGTGATTTTAGAGGGAATTATGTAAAAAAGGGGGTTGAAAATCTGGGCAGTAGGCTGTGTTGAGACGTGGAACAAGGGTCTGTTTATGAATAAGCTGGTATTGCATGAGATATTGAAAAATTTTTATTTTTGCTGTGTAAATAGATCAATGAATTATCTTTCAAATGCCTTTTGAATCACTTTAATCCGAATTCTGTGGAAAAAGTTATGACCATTTTACTAAGAATGCGCAGGTTAGACTGGAACTATGCACAGTTGTGTTTAAGCTTAATTTTAGAAACCGTATTGTGGGAATTGTCTATAGTACTATGAATGAAATTTTGAGGGACTCATTAAGCTTTCCATATTAGGGTTTTAGG
Organism: Carnegiea gigantea; assembly: GCA_029747015.1. Classification (NCBI taxonomy): domain Eukaryota; kingdom Viridiplantae; phylum Streptophyta; class Magnoliopsida; order Caryophyllales; family Cactaceae; genus Carnegiea; species Carnegiea gigantea. Next base: position 35,404 of record JAKOGI010001186.1, read on the forward strand.
TCTCCATTTGAGGTCAAGGGTGAAAGTTATGAATTTTCTAAAGTGGACCTTGAATCGGTAACATCTTTAGTTGTACTTACAAGCTTATTTGATTTGGAAAACTAAGTTGCATGGCATGTGCAACGAAATTGGAGAAGTGGGGAGATTGATTACACAAGATCAGTGTTTGTTGGTCCAAATTGGTGTGTTTAAAGTTATTTTGAGCCTACCACTACTCTAATTGCCCTCAAACCTTTGTTATCCATCTCGGAAATATCAAAAAAACCCGCGATCAATTTATAACCATCAAAGCCTTTCTTTTATGATCCCAATTAATCTACTTTGATCAATTTTACACCACATTATAATTGAGTTAAATTACCCTAATTCATTTAACTTTCAAATCATTTTGGTGTAACTTATCTTCCATGAAATTATTTGAGTTATGGATGCCTTTTAATGAATTCTTATTGCAATTACAACTATGAAAGTCAGCGTTGTTTACTAATTACGTATACCTATAATTACATTTCTTAAACAGAGTAGAGGCATAATCTATCGTTTCCCATTGCTCATAAGTATTATTAAGTGAGATTTCATTTTTAAAGACTCCAGGTACGTTCATTGCCTGTATCTTTAGAAGAAGAGTGTATTTATCAAAATTATCACGTTATAGTAAGTATATCAATGAATCAATTTATACAGTGATTTATTATTTAATTAGTAACCCCGCCAGTTATCATCTATAGGGCATTCGCCCTCCTGTTACCCACGCGATTTCAAGTTAGGTCTCCCGATCGGCTTGGCAGATGTACACTATCCATAGATCGTAACAGTTACAAGGGGTTCACTACCAGATAATAATTAGCAATGTGGTTTTACATTCATCTCGGTCACTGTTGTAACTTAAAATGAATTGCAAAGCAGGACCATCCAACTTATACAATGATAATTTTATCATACAGGAATGCATGTACTGAGTTTCGGCTAATAGTTCAAAATATCTTTCATGTTTCGTTTTAGGAAACTTGATGAGAGCAAACTAACTGGAAAAATAAGTTGAGCAAGGGATATGGATGGATCAACAATAATATCGTACATGTATAGTTTTCGTTTTTGGAGTTGTGTTTCAGATCATCAGTTGATGGAGATGTAACTTCATAGAAATTGCTTAGTTATGATGTATAAAACTCATGTTAGTTATGATGTTAAATGTATATGAGCTTGACTTATTCTCAACTATATCATCTCTAGAGCATTTGCTTTAAACGTTGTCCTTTTTGGAATGGTGGTAACGCTATGATCAATAGGTTTATCACTTTTAGGGCCTGTTCTTTTCGTGGGTAAATTGGGTGGGTAAAAGGGTGAAATAGGTTGAAGTAGGTTGAGGTGGGTTGAGGTGGGTTGAAGTTGGTATTTTTTTTTGAGGTGGGTTGAAATAGGTTGAAGTAGGTTGAAGTGGATTGATGTAGGTTGAAGTGGGTTGAAGTTGGTACATTTTTTATGTGGTGGGTTGAAGTGGGTTAAAATAATAAGAATGTAATTAATGTGTGATAATTTATGAAGTTATCGAAATTTTGTGGAATTTTTGTTTATTCTTTTTTATTTTTTATTCTTTTTTATTCTTTTTTATTCTTTTTTATTTTTTATTTTTTTGTTTTTTATTTTATTTTATTTTATTTTATTTTTCATTTTTTTATTTTTTTATTTTCTTATTTTCTTATTTTTTTATTTTTTATTTTTTATTTTTATTTTCTATTTTTTATGTTTTATTTTTTGATTTTTTGATTTTTTATTTTTTATGTTTTATTTTTTGATTTTTTGATTTTTGATTTTTTGATTTTTTGATTTTTGATTTTTGATTTTTTAGTTTTTTGGAATTTTCTGTAGCTTTTGTTTGGAATAAAACTAAAAAGATAAAAAATTAAAAATAAATACAAAAAATTTAAAAAAATACAAAACTACAAAAATAAAAAATAAAAAAATAAAAAATGAAATATAAAAAATGAAATATAAAAATAAAAAATTTAAAATTTAAAAAATAAAAAATAAAAATAAAAATAAAAATTAAATATAAAAATAAAAAAGAAAAAAGAAAAATAAAATTAAAATTTAAAAAACAAAAATTAAATTCAAAAAATAAAAAATAAAAATAAAAAATAAAAATAAAAAATAAAAAATTAAAAATTAAAAAAATTAAATACAAAAAATTAAAAATAAAAAATTAAAAATTAAAAAATTTAAAAATAAAAAACTAAAAAAATACAAAAATACAAAAATAAAACAATTCCAAAGTACGATAATTTACAAAAAAGTAGTATAGTGAACTTTTTGATGCAAGAATAATTAAATCCCACATGATACTTTACAAATTATTAAAATTATGAAGGGGGTGGGTTGAAGTTGGTTGAAGTGGGTTGAAATAGGTTAAGGTAGGTTGAGGTGGGTTGAAGTTAGTATTTTTTTCAAGTCGGTTGAAGTAGGTTGAAATAGGTTAAAGTGGATTAAAGTGGGTTGAGATTGGTAAATTGCAATTGACCCACGAAAAGAACAGGCCCCTAGTCATGAGAATTATTTGAGACACTGTAGACAGTAAAATATGTGCATTTGGGGTGTTACAAAATATGACAATAAACACTATGAAGATACACAAGAAACGTTGTCTACAAAGAACTGTTCAACAGCTTACCAATGATACGTATGCACTCAAAATAACTTCACTATTATAAATTATCCAAAAAAAATTACAGATTGCAACTATACTTCTTTTAGTGTTAGTAAACTCCTAGAAAATATTAGTTCTAATTATGCATAAACCATGACATATTATGATTCTTAAAATTAAATATAATCGGAGATTAAAATAATAACAATTAATGAATTCCTCCAATATTATGCAGGCAACTCCAAGCAAATATACTAGAAGTCCACAATTGAAATATCTCTCTGTAAGTAAGTACAAATCAATATAAAATATTCTTTTATATTTTTGACTAAATATACGAGCATGTAAAAAAACCATTACATGCAGTTAACAACACATCGTTGATGATAAGTAGCAAAGAACAAATGAAAAATCAAAACCTAACTTAGTATAATATATGTTACTTTTGCAGGTTACTTAATCTGATAACAAAAGTTGATGACTAATAAACAGTAAAGACAACAAATCTGATTTGTTATTGAATACTTTATATTAGAACTTTGCACATATTACATTTCACATTACCATAAGATGCATTTTTAAAAATAAATGTCTAAGTTTAAGAAAGACAATATTAAATTACTGAAAATATTATGGTTTTCCTTCACTTCTTTGCTCCCACCATCAATATGGTTATTTCATAAAATCATGATCCTTTTAAACTTTTAAAAAAAAATCACGTAGTGTCAACCACATAATATCTTAAAATAAAAAAACCATAAAAAATTTCTTAATTAACAGGATTAAAAAAGATAGACTGCATATCAAAAATTTAACCACATATAATTAGGGCAACTTAAGATGAAATAAAGTTAGAAAAAAAGTACTACCATCAAGTCCATAAAAATCAGCATCATATACCACCAATCACAATATATACAATAAGATACTTACACTTATCAGTCGAGAAGTGATAGCCATTATGCAATGCATGGGTTAAAAACTACTTGCAGTCCAAAGACTCGATGATGAGAGTATGAGACCATCGTTCTTAGAGCACTTCCAGTGGCATGAATTTTTTGGCTCGCCTGCCTTGGGGCGCGAGCCGAGTAGCTCGGCGCCCTTCGAGTAGCACAGGCCTGTGAGCGGCTCACAGGCCGGCTCGTGGCTGTGAGACCAGCTCACGGCTGCTTTTTCTTACTTTTTTGTTTTTTTTAAATTTTAATTGGTTTTTTTCTTTTTTGGGGATATTAAAAAGAAGATTGTCTGTTGTACGGTGAGTCCATGAATATTATTTTATTTTATGAGCCAAAGTGGTGAGTCTCACATTGGAGAGTAAGAGAATTATGAGTCAAAAAATTGGCTTATAAATAGATGTGACATATGTAGGTTCTCACTGATGAGCCAAAAAATCGGCTCACCATTGGTTATGCTCTTAATGCTCAAAAAAAAAAGTTCCACCTAACAAAATTAACACTAAGGCCCTGTTCTTTTCGGTGGGAAATGAGGGGTGTAGGATGGGTGAGTGTGGGAAAGGGGGGGAAGGAGTAGGTGAGAGTGGGTATGAGTTGAATGAAATTGGGGAGTTGGTTTAAGTTATATATTTTTGTACTTTTAATGTAGTTTTTTGGATTTATAATAGTAGTAAGGATCTTAAAATTAAATTTTGAATGGAAAAAATTTCTTTATGTGTTTAGCTGGTTACGAAATATTGTTTGGTGGTCGTTGTTGCCCCCCAAAAAATATAAAATTTCGTGAATGAGTTGAATCAATTGCGGATGTTTATTTCTGTTGTATTTTTCCGAATTTTGTTAATTTTCACCGAAAATTGAAGTGAAATATATTACTGTACGTTGTGCAAATATGGCTTACTTTCGTCAGGTTACGATAAATTGGTTGTTCAACTGAAAATTAAGTACACAATTTTCATTTTTTTTTGCAGCTTAATTATTCACATTTTGCAACAATTTTGCACTGTCTGCGTGAAATTGAACGTTACGGTTCGTGAATTCTTATTTACGTTAATGATACCAATAAAATTATTACATTATAAAACAAACAAATATGAATAACCAATACTTCAACTACATTCAACTTTCACCCACTCCTTTCCAAAAAATACCACACTCACCCACTTCTTCCCCCCTTTCCCACACCCTGTTAACACCTCCCATTTCTCAACGAAAAGAATAGGGCAACATAAATAACTTCATGTACAGTTTATGGTACAACTTACAAATATTTCAATAACATCTTCAAATTAAATACAACTCTTTATAATTGGTATTAGACTACAGACATACAATTACATCAATTATAAGAGTTTTAAAACTATACAAAATAGTAATTATAGGAACATGTGGGTAAGAGTGGGTGAGAGTGGTGAGGAGTTATATTTTTATGTAAGTGTGAAAAAGAGTGGATAGGAGGGGAAGAAGTTGGTGGGTGTGAGAAGCAGTGGGTCGGGTGCATTTTCCACCGAAAAGAACAGGGCCTAAGACAGAAAAACAATGAAGGAAAAATTGTGCTCTAAGGTTGAAAATTGTGCTGCATTTCCGGCGTTATTTAGAAGCAAGAAGCGACAAACTGAAAGCTAACCGCTAGTAAAAGGGAAAGCAGATACAGACTGAGAGACAGAGATCGCCTGGCGAACGTGCTTCGAAGTCAGTCTCAGCTCTCGATCTCTCTCCATTACGAAATCAGTTACTACCCAATTGAACTGCTTGTCTGATTCCGATTAAGTTACTCCAGCTGCTTCCATCTCCGATCTAGGCCGTTCAGTAAGGCTGATCCGTCGAGAGTTCCGAATCTCTGATGCTTTGGTTGTTCTGGGATCAGCTCGAACAAGAAAACTTCAGTGTTCGGGTTTCTGAGAAAGTTGGAGATGTTGTCTAATCACTTCCAAGACGGCATGGAGACAGCGAGACTATTATGGTCTGGCGTGCCGAGCTTGGAGGATGGAGAATTTGATGGCACTGGTATTTCCAAGAAGATCGATTCCAGTGGCGTCGAAAGCCTTGACTATGAGGTCATCGAAAATTACGCTTATCGAGAAGAACAGGTTAGTTTTTAGCTTTTTTGATTCTTATTCATGTTTGTTTTTGCAAATTTTGCTTGTCTCTCTGCGTAGTAAGCTTAGTTCTTTGAGTGTTTAATTGCAGGAAAAGAGAGGGAAGCTGTTTGTTGGTTATCAGGTGGTCTTAAAATGGTTCCTCGCTCTACTGATTGGCATTGGTGAGTTGAATTTCCGCGCGTTTGTGTATACTTTCTGCTGTTTTGACTTGTTCCGGCTGTAATTAAGTTATTCTCCCGAATTTTATGTATTCTTGATCGGGAAAGACCTAGTCCCCCCCCCTCCCCAATTGGGTTCGATGGTGTGTAGTTTCTATTATGATCACAAATTCTGAAATATTATTGTTATCATCCTCATCATCATCATCATCATCATCATTGTTATTATTATTATTATAATAATAATAATAATATTGGGTGCGTCATTGTCCTTTTGTTAGAGCCCTTTGGGATCTAGCCTTTAGCTGCTTGGAGTTTCTTGGGTTGTGTCTAACTTTGGTAGAAATCATCTCTTTGCTTGGGAGGGCTTCTTTGGCAGGGAGGCTAAGAAGAAGAATGCTATTTTTCTCCCCCATTTGATTTTTTTGGAGCATTTGGCGTGAAAGAAATATGAGAATCTTTGAGGGTGTGGAGTTGCCTCATGAGCGCTTCAAGATAATTTCATTAACACTCTCTAATTTTGGGATAATGGGAACTATCGTTGCTCTTTCTTAAATCTTGTAGATCTTATGGACAACTTTTGTATTGGATGTAGCTTTTGCAGGATGCTAGCGTTGCATCCAACCTTTTGTTCGTGATCTTTTTATAAAATCCTCTTTTCCTTATCCCAAAAAAAAAAAAAAAAAAAAAATTGGGTGAAGTCCTCATGGCACAGCACTGGTTTTCCGGAACTTCTGCATCTGCTTGCTAAAATAGAGTTCTATATACGGATTGAAATTTTCAGAACATAAGGGTTGAGTTGTGGTAATTTACACAGCACTTGTCCCACTCGCTTGGTATGTTATTCAATAGCTGCTTTGGGAGGAGTTGCTGAAAATTTGAATCTGAGGTTTCAGCAGTAGATATTGCCGGTACTGGGTGCCTCGTGCAATAACTGATGCCGTTGTATGCTAATCTTGATTTTACTGGAATTAATGGAAGCCCATGGTAATTTATTGACAAATCATTCCTAGACTACCTTTATTTTTCCTCTCGTTCGTTTTGGATAAGATGATCGAACTAGGTACCATTCATGAGTAGCCCTGACAATAAGGTGGGTTGATGAAATATGAATCGAGAGTATTTCGAGTCCAGGTTTGAAGGCGCCAAACTAGAACTCTAAAATTTGAGTTCTAGGTCAATCCAATAAGCTAGAAACATAAGTTGTGTGCTTTTCTTCCCCTAAATATTATGAGCATCAAACCAAGAAATAAGAAAAAGGAACTAGTATGCAAATCTAGCTATAAGGATGTAGATAGTGATTAACTTTTGATGCAAGACAAATGTAAAGAATGATAACAAAAAATTAGAAAATTCGAATATCTTGATAGTGGAGATCTTTTATATTTTTATTATTTTTGTACTTTATTTATAAGCATATCTTAAGATAGCCGAAATTAGAATATTTTTGATACTTTTTCAAGATTTAGTTTGTTAGTCTATAAGGATAATTTTATGTTATATATTTTTATCCTTTTTTAGTTTATATTTTATCATTTAGGTTTTTTAATCCAGGCTAATCTCTTCATTATATAAACCCCTTTATGTAATTGAAGAAGATAGATTATGAATGATCATTGATTAATTTGGTCGAGTTAATATTTCTCTGGATGAGAAGTTTTCCCGCATGAGTTGCTCTCTGAGCGTCTTATGTCAATTAGTTCCTTTTATAGAAATTGCCCTTATAGCGTCCTACATCAATTTGATAGCGGAGCTCCGCTGTCATTTTCCTTCTTTCGATCTAATGGCTGCCTTTCTTTCTTCTGTTTTCTTTTATGTCAAATCTACCTCACTAGACCAAAGAAAATCCAAATAGAAAATTTTCTAGATCAGAAGTTGTTGCCATGATTTCATATTCTAATTTTTTGTTTTGTCTAGTTTAAGATTATCTACAGTGAAAATGGGGTTGGTGTGACAAACACCATTGTGCCCTTTTCGTGATTATACATGATTAGCCATGGCTTGTTACAACAAGTGTCCTTTACCTGTTTTCCCTCTTTATGGGGATGTAGAAAACATTACTAGGTTTTAGATAATGGGTAAATTTCATTCTCGAGTGAATTTTCATTCCCCAAGAGATGCTGTAAATGTCTTTTGCAAGCTTCAAGGCCGTCAAAGTTATGAAGATTGTCGTGAGTTGGTTCTTTACTTTGCTAGTGAGTTCATATGTAGTTCTAGACCATATATTCGTAGTTACAAATTGGATTATAAACCTCTTATAGCTCCTATGGTACCTTGGCAACATCCTGCTGAAGATCATAGCGTTTCTTCTCTAAGGTCTCCCAGGAAACAACTAATTTCATATTTGGAAGAGACAAATCTAACCTGCCTAGATGCACATGATAGGAGAGCTCTAATTGAGAGAATCAAAGAGGAGACTGATATTAGAGAGCTTCAACAAGCACATGAGGCTATTACAGAGAATGTCCCAAGAATGCAGGATTATCAAGTTTCAGATACGATAGCGGCAAGTAATGCTAAGGCATGTCTTTTGAACCAAGAAGAAGCATAGAGAGCATAGAGTCATCTATTCAGTGTGTTACACAGGATCAAGCAAAAGTCTGTGGGCGTTCAAACAGTGATGAATGCAACCTTCCCCATATTGATCAAAAAAATTTATGAGATAGTAAAGAAGAGTTCCCAACAGACGTTTGTATCACCCAAAGAGTTGCTCAACATCATGTTGAATTTTTAAGAAAATTGAAGTTCATCTACTGCTCACATGGTTATCAGTGCTCGAGAAGATTTTGAAGCATGCAATTTATAACATGCGTAGTGAAGTCAAATCAGTTCTATATTCCTTCCTTGCAGAAACTCCTCATTTTAAAACTTGAGGATGAGTTTTTTGCAATCAGGGAAGAATGATGCAGGATTATTGTAAAAAATGGTTAAGAAGATTTAGGAAATTACAATATTTGGATATTGAAGATGTTCTGTATTTTTTTGTTACTTCGTAGGTTGTTTTTAAGCATATTTTAAGATGACCAAAATAAGAATATTTAGTGATATTTTATCAAGATTTAGTTCCCTAGTTTATCAGAATAATATTACGTTATCTGTTTTTATCCTTGTTTAGTTTATATCTTATCATTTAGGTTTTCTAATGCTGGTTAGCCTCTAGGTTCTATAAAATCCTTTGTGTAATTGAAGCAGACAATAAGGGCCTTATAGGGCTTTTAGGCGCGGTACATGGCTTAAGATCTTCGAATCATTAAGTTGAGTGACAAGACGACAATGGTTGGATCTGGTTCAAACCTCGGGTTCGAGAGAGCGTACGGACTTGGGGTGAGAGGAGCACCTGTTCCCAAGAAGAGGACGAAAATCCATACTATGAATGAGCATTAATTAATTTGAGTGAGTAAATATTTTATCTGGGTGAGAATTTTCTCGTAAGAATTGCGGTCAGAGTGTCCTACAACAATTATTCCTCTTTGGAGGAATTGTTCTCAGAGTGTTCTACATCAACTTTCTGTTGTGATGTTTGAGTTTTCTTAAAAAAGGGCCTACAGATCTAGTCATCATTCGTGTCGTGTTTAGTCAGTGGCAAAAAGTTAAAAAAAAATGAAAGAGAATTGCTTCCACATCTGATTGCTACAGGTGTTACATTACTGATTGAAAAGAACTTCATGATGCAACTACTATCACAAAGGAGATAATCAGCCAAACTTTCTTTTGCTACCAACACACACTCCTTTACGCGGTTGCAATGGATTTGATTAGATGAGAGGTGGTTGTTAGACCTTAGGGAAAGACTATGTAGGTTAGTAGTTAGCAGCGATGCGCTCTATAGGTGATCATAGCAATAGGCTAGAAAACTAGATAAAGAAGAAAGATAAGAGACATTGGGGGGGGGGGCAACAAGAGGTATTGTGCTCTGGATAGAGAGTTTTTGCAGTTTCCATCTAATCATTAAGTGGCAAAAGACCAACACCACAAGTAATTGGTAGTTAAATGTCTGGTGTGAGAAAAATTTAAAGACCCTAACCTAAATGGGTCTATTAGCAGGTTTGGCCCCAATTTTTTTCAATATCTAAGGTTTGGCAAATTTCAGGGTTTGGGTTCCTAGATCTTTTTCAAAACTCGAAAAATTTTCTGGGAGTTGTTAAATTTTTGGAAGATGTGCTCATTGGGACATCCTAGAGGTTTGCTTTGGGGTATATTCTAGTGGTTGAGGGCTTGGAAGCAAGGACTCAAAATGTGTTTGCAGTCTTGATTGCGGTAATGAGTGCAGTATTGTGGAATCATCCTAATGCAGCAATCACATGTCATATCACAGAGTGAAAATGCAGTTTGCTCCACTTTGAAGCCTTACCGCTATGGCTGTCCCATCACAGAACGACCTCATTTTGAATCCATGCTTGGAAGGAGATGGGTATCTGGTGGTGAAAGTTCTTGCCTCAACTTGGCATTACATAGTCTTCATTTTTGGGGCTTGATTACTTTATCTTTTGAGCTATTGTGTTGCATCAGTCCCTAAGATTTGGTCTTTGTTGGGAACCTATTAAATAAGGATTTCCTGAAACGAGGGAAACGTTTTCCTTCGTAATCCCTGTAGTGGCATTGCACCCATCCTTCCATGGTGGGCGTAGTCTCACTGGATCACCATCTCAGTGGTAAATAGTATTGGAGGTTATCTTATTAACTTAGCATTATTGTAGTGTTTACCTTTCAAAATCTACAGTGCATCACTATCAAGCATAGAATAGAGGCTAGACCTTCCATAACATGTCCAATGCAATGCAAAGTTCAGATTCATTTCGGATGGATACAATTTGAAATTGTAGGTTTAGCAGGAATTTATGATTAGTCACTGTTTCAATTAGTAATTTTATTTGACATCACTATTTGTTTGTTCAGAAAAGACTCCAACATTCATATTTCAATATCATAATCATTCACACAGTCCCGTTTCGCTTGTAATCCGAGCATTCAAATTGATAGTGTCGAATAGTGTGGAATACTGATATCAAAAGCTTGGCCCTTCATTTATATGTTTTGAAGAAGGTATTCAAAACTAGCTCAAACTCTGGACATAAGAGGTTACTTCTGTATGTTTGCGTCTTTGCCAATTTGGAAATAAGGTTGCATTCATGGCTCATCTTGGCCTGCCCAATCTTACTCAGTACAGGCAATGGTAGGTTTTCTCTTATTGTCGTCATTGATGTCATAAAGTCAGTTTCTTAAGCAGTCTTTTTGTCCCCTTAACTAAACCTTTTTGTATTTGCAACTAAAATAATGCATTAGTGCCTCATCTGCATATGATGGTGTCGTTTCACTTGTAATCCGAGCATTCAAATTGATAGTGTCGAATAGTGTGGAATACTGATATCAAAAGCTTGTCCCTTCATTTATATGTTTTGAAGAAGGTATTCAAATCTAGCTCAAACTCTGGACATAAGAGGTTACTTCTGTATGTTTGCGTCTTTGCCAATTTGAAAAGAAGGTTGCATCCATGGCTCATCTTGGCCTGCCCAATCTTACTCAGTACAGGCAATAGTCTCTTATTGTCGTCATTGATGTCATAAAGTCAGTTTTCTTAAGCAATCTTTCTGTCCCCTTAACTAAACCTTTTTTTATTTGCAACTAAAATGATGCATTAGTGCCTCATCTGCATATGATATTGGATTTAACAAGCATGAATAAACTCAAATAAAACTTCTACATGGAAGGGGACATGGTTTGTATGGACATTACGTAATGAAAAAAATGATACTTAGATAATCCTGACTAATGCAGCGAGGGGGACGGTTTGATGGGGCTTTACAATGATCCGGCTTTGGAAGGCTGTTGTTACCTTTGTTGGCATAGCATATTATGGGGCATGGTATATGTGTTGCGTTCTTTGTTAGAACTTGGCACATATGCCGTTGTACATGTCTACAACATGTTCGGGGACACGACACTTGATATGTGGTGAATTCAGCGCTCACAGTGAAGAAGAGCTGCGCCCAAATCAAGGAAGAAGAAAAAGTGCGGTGACGAAGTTGGAGTCTGTGTTCAAGAAGAAGAAATGGAGATAGACCATAAGTGGTCAGTTGTTGAAGTCAAATCGTAACTTACTGTGTGTATGAAGGCGAGATGTAGTGGCCATGTTCAAATCGCGACTCTCCTCTCCTCTCCCCTTCTTTGCATGTGTAGGGCCGATTGAAAGATGGGGTTTTGCCTTTTTGTTGACTAGGGTTATATCATTTGTATCTCAGCATTTTTGGGGGATTTGGTTTTTTGGTCAGGCCGAGTATCATAAAATCCAAACACCAATTATGATATTATTTCATGTATATTTCTTGTTTTATGTTCATTCTCTTAGTCTTCATTTCCATAATTGTCCTGCACTGTTCATGGAGTATCTTAGATCCCATGATGAAGATGAGTCTAGGACTTTGTTATGCCCAAGCCTTTCCAGATGTGATATCATAATTTTGTCTCTTTTTCAGTCAAAGCAACTAGGGCTAGTGGTATTTGGGAACTATACCTTTGGCAACCACATTGCCAATGTATGAACAAACGGATTAGATTAAGTGCTTCCAAAAGAATAGATCAACTTGCGGAGAATTGATGAGGCAGAGGGCTTTGGTCATCCCTGTGGTGGACCTTTACTGGAGTTTATGTTGATCTAGATTCATGTTGACGACCCCATCTAGGGGGCCGCTAGTTATACAATCCTGAATCCGTGCAGTGACAACAAACTTACTTGAACCTAACCAAGTTTGCTAGTAAGCTTTTGCAAAATGCTTGGCTTAAGCTTAAGAAAGCTAAGCAAGCAAAGAGAACATTAGAACCCTGGAGAACCTTGGAGAGTTTGGGATAATGCTTTCATTACCCAATGCTTGGTTTTGGATGGATACAAGTGGGCCCCCTTTAGGCATATTTATAGGCTCGCACTTCCTCAATGCACAGAGGAAATTGATTTGATTCTTTGGCTAATATGAAGCCCTAGATTTTATATTACAAATATTCTGCCTACAAGTATCTAGATGTTCATAGATATTTACAAGTGTAGAATATTGTGGAACTTTTTAGAAAGCGTGTTCTAGAAAGTTCTAGTAAAACCTAGAAGGCTCTAGAGCATCTTGGAAGGCTCCAGTGCAATTCAGAAGGCCCTAGAACTATTGGAAGATTTTAGTGCATCCTAGAAAGTTCTAGAAGGATCTAGAGCATTCCAGAAAATCCTAGAACATTCAAAAAGACCCCGGAAATTCGGCCTGTGACATATAACATTTTTTTAAATGATTAATTTATCGTAGTATCTCCTTCCCCTCCCCCCCCCCAAAAAAAAGAAAGTTCATGTCCTCCCTTAGCCTTTGGTGACGGTTGCATTTGATGTTGTTTTATTTTTGATGTACAGAAGGTTTTGTGGACTTGATAAGTCAGTTTTTATGCCCCTTGTGTTTGTTTTCAGGCACAGGACTTGCTGCTATATTTATAAATATCTCGGTAGAGAACTTCGCAGGATGGAAATTTGCTTTGACATTTGCCATAATTCAGAAGTCGTATCTCGCTGGACTATTAGTTTATGTGTTATTTAACTTGGCTCTAGTATTTTCCTCTGTATGTATCATCACCCACTTTGCACCAGCTGCAGCAGGATCAGGTATCCCTGAAATAAAGGGTTATTTGAATGGTGAGTTGTCAGTGGCATCCATCTTCCGTAGTTCTTGTGAAAAGCCTTTAGAGTTTCTCCTTGGTAAATCTGCTGCATGACTTGCGCAGGGATTGACGTCCATGGCATCCTCTTGTTTAGAACTTTAGTTGGAAAGGTATGAAGGATTCATTAACCATTCTCTTGGCATCATGTTCAAGTCCAACATTTTGGATTTGTTTTTTAATTTTCTTAAATGTTTGAAGATTTTTGGAAGCATTGGTTCAGTAGGTGGCGGATTAGCACTCGGTAAAGAAGGTCCGCTTGTTCACACTGGAGCCTGTATAGCTTCTCTTCTGGGACAAGTATGACTCCTCAGTTGACTGCAAACTGTCATTATATTTTTGAATTTATCTTTTTGTGTAAACTCGATTCTAGCTTGTCTTTCCTGTCCTTTTTTGGCCTGTATTTGTTTTGCAATCTTGTGAGCTGCCTAACCATTTTGCCATGACTATCGAAGTTGTCTACTGTATGTGGATATGTTCTTGTTTCCTCAATGCTCCAAAATGTGAGCTGAGCGAAGCTGCAGATAATCTCCATCAAGGTTTTATGGGAGGTACACCACATCAAAATGTGGGTGGTTGACAATTTTTTAATCAAAGAAACTTTTTGATGTTTGAGTGACTGTAAATAAATTGTTGAGACATTCAGAAAGTTCTAATCGTGAAGAGGAGAGGTCCAAAAAAAGACCTAAGTTGTGGACCCCAAACATTGCTCAATGCGCAGAGAAATGGGACCGCTGTACCAAGGTCGGAAAGAGACCTGAAATGGAGAAACCGGGATTGGAGTGATCATTAGAGTATATGCCAAATCCGACAATGACAATGGTGGTGTAGGTGATGACAATGATCATCTTCTATGCTAACTGGTGAACAAGGGTCTTGAAGTCTGGATAGCTAGATGTGGGTAGTCTGGAAAAGGACTAAGCAAGAATATGAATAAAATGAGGGGATAAAGAAGTAGATGAACCGATGACAAAGAGCCTGCCTATTCTGGTTTTTTTTTTTTTGGGGGGGGGGGGGTTGTGGGGTGGGGTTTGGGTCGCTGGCATACTGGTGCGCTTGGATTAAGACTCGCATTTACTTCTTAACCCCCTCCCTTCATGTAAGAGGCAATGCTGTCTGTCTAAAATTTCCACAGTATAGTGTCTCAACTTGGGAAAAAGTGCCGTCTGTCATGACAGCATAGTGGAGCTTTTGTGTTCAACATCTTTTAATGAACTATTTTCTACCTCCTTTTTCTTGATAGCTTTTTCCTGCCAATTGTTGCAAAATTTATGGCTTGAACATGGAATCAGAGTTCATGTATGTACTGGTGTTGAGACAAAATGTTATGCATCAATCAGGGCGGATCGACGAAGTATCATTTGAGTTCAAGGTGGCTTCAAGGTTTCAATAGTGATCGGGATCGCCGTGATCTTGTGAGTATATCCATATTAGTATAATCTTTTACTTTTTCTGGAGTTCTCGGTGTTGCCAGAATGGCATTTGGGCATCTACGTTCAACCATCATCTAAATTGTCAATATTTAAATTTTCTTTTCTCTGTGGTTTGATTTAGCCACAACTGAGCTTTGTTTTAGGTTTTAAAAAATTTTACTGTTAATAAGCTTAATTGCTATTTTGCTGCTGCAATGTAGCTGCTAAACTGACGTTGCACAAAGGTGACTGATTGCATCGTGGTCCTCACTGTACACTTCTGCTCGTGATGTTTTTCCTGCTTTTCTTGATCTCCAACTAATTCTTTTTCTGGGGGGTATTGAGCCAAGTTTGATACATTGCAAATAGGATATTTTTAATGTAAGCATCATTGACAATTGAGTGTTAAGACTGGGTTGAGTGTCTCATCTTGCATACTGAGAGTGATTCTATTCTAGTCCTTGTTCTGCTTTCCCTGTTTGGTTCTAGCTCCTGGTTCCCAGCCCCTAGTGTTTTCTATTGCTAGGGGTCTGTGCTTTTAGATGGGAAAAAAATATCCAACTTTAAAAACAAATCAATCATAGAGAATTATATGAGCATTTAAACCTGTAGACAATTGCATGAAGGTATAGAAGCCACCAGTAAATGATCCTAATGGATTTTTTTTTAATAATTGTATAATTAGTAAGTTGTTTGTTTCAGTTATATCCTTGAATTGTCTATACTATTTATTTTTATGGAATTGCATTAGTTTACAAATTTTATTATTTTCTGTTTTTGAGTAATTTGCATCTATCTATATTTTATTTAAATTTGTTTTTCTGCTTCAGAACATATTTCATTTGTTACAATATAATTTTTAAAACTCAATGAAGGGCTTATTGAAACTTATTAAAATTTAATCTTATTTTCTTGTAACAATGCTACTCTATTCTTACATTTATTAGCATGATAACTAACTAATTTCTCTCCTGATGAAATTCTAAGGAAATAAAAAGGAAAGCTTTATTATACAATAAGCATGTGATGGTTGCTGACAGAAAATATGAAAAACATATAAACACAAATATCATAAAACGTGTTGAGATACTTCTATCAAATTTTGATTTGAACGGCATACACATTTTCAAAATCAGTTTCCGTAGATGTAACATTTTTTTTGGGCAACTTGAAATGAATTTGTCATAGATAGCAAAATGTTTCTGTTTCATTCGTAGCTTGATCCATTGCATGTTACATTAATCTAACAAGAGGCATCACATCTTTTTCTTCAATGTTTTGGTTCTTTTCGGGTATGTTTATCATTGTTTCTTCCTTTTATTTTTCTCTTCAGGCAACAGAAATTGTAGAGTGTGAAAGTTGAAATAATAACCCTTTTTTAAATAAATTAAAATCCTGAATTATAGCAATCTTTAATGAAAGTTGAATAAATCGTAAGTTAAGTTTACATTTGTTGGAAAATTGAAGCACTCGGTCACTGTGGCTTGGGTTGTAATATCCTTTCATGACATATTTACTTGCATCATGTAATTGATTTAAACAAAATTTGCATGTGAACTCCAACATCTGAGGTGATGTGACCATTGAGTGCCTTAATGTAAGATGATCTCAGTTACAAAGTGAAAATGAAAGCTAGCCTTGCCCTTTGTAGTTGTGCACCTGCTGAGCTTAGCCATTCTCATTGTAGGAATTGTAATCAAACTGTTCTGCTTTGATACTTCCATTCTGCATTCATATTTGCTCCTACATATTTGGCATCCTGTTGGTGTTCTTGGTGTTTCTTTTTCAATAAGCCAATGAGCTTTTGGTACCCCCCTCACTTTCTGAAGTACGTTCCTGATGTTTCTTTCTCATTGTAAGTGATGTAATGTTTTGAAAAGGTGACATGTGGCTGTGCAGCTGGAGTTGCAGCTGCATTTAGAGCTCCAGTTGGTGGTGTATTGTTTGCACTTGAGGAAGTCACATCCTGGTATTGTCATCTTCTTAACTTTACAAGTACATATATGGATTTTTGTTGTTTCATGTGGTTTTGTTGACTCTCATCTTTCTACCCATGTATAATGTACTGGTGAGTGGTGAAGGTTGAATGCCAGTCACATCATACTATTTTGTTGTCTGTCTTTCGAAGGTGGAGGAGTCAGCTTATGTGGCGTGTCTTTTTCACTTCTGCTGTTGTTGCTGTTGTTGTGCGTACTGCCATGGCATGGTGCAAGAGTGGAAAATGTGGACACTTTGGCGCTGGTGGCTTCATAATATGGGACATATCTGAGTTAGGATCTAACTTCCCTTATTTCCTATTATCTGTTCTTCCTTGAAACAAATTGAAGTTTCTGACTAATCATTCTTCATAGTGGTCAAGAAGATTACTCATTTGCTGAGTTGTTGCCAATGGCAGTTATTGGGGTTATAGGCGGTCTTCTTGGTAAGTATGTCTGCAGTCAGAAGCTAACCTGTTTGTCCCATTGTATTTATTAGAGAGTTTATGCCCTCTATCTTCTTATGGATTTGGCTCCTGGTTTTCTTAGGGGCATTGTTCAATCAGCTTACACTTTATATAACTTACTGGCGCCGCAATTACTTGCACAAGAAAGGGCCAAGGGTGAAAGTGAGTTATTATTTGTGCCTGACGAGTATATCATATTAAGCAATTGCCTCTTGTTGAGTCATTTTGTTTTCTTGATTTCTCATTATTTCATATATCTTGTCACCATCAGATTATTGAAGTCTGCCTTATCTCTTTGATAACGTCAGCTATTTCTTTTGGATTACCTCTCCTGAGGAAATGCAGTCCCTGCCCTGCCTCTGAAGTTGAATGTCCCAATCCGCCAGGAATGTATGGGAATTATGTAAATGTAAGTACCAACTTTCGTGTCCTTCCTGATATGTAGTCTGTCTACAGCTATGAGCCTTTAATCCTGTTGTAGCGAGTTGAATGCTGGTATATGTTGTCAACCAAGTAGTATAGAAGGGTTAGGGGTCCAGTTGAGCTGCTGAATTGTTATTTTAATGTGTTTTCAAAATGAGTATTTACTCTCAGTTTATCATGTGCAACTAGTGAGGTATCCCTGGACTCAAATCCCCTCTCTCCCTGCCCTCCTTGTTTTTTTTTTTTTTTTTTTTTTTTTTTTTGGTTGGGTTGGGTGAGGACCTCTGTTGGACTCAATGTCTCTATTTTGGCTGTTTGGTTGGTACTTGAGTCCAATGTCCATCACCATCTCCATAAGCCAACCCCACCATTTCCACCACCAGGAGGCCAAAGAAGGGAAGATTGCCCAAGAAGAGACCCAGAAAAGAGGAAGAGATTTCATTCAGAAATCACTGTAATTGAACTTGGCACCACTGTCAGTAAAAATGTGTCAGCATCATTTGTTTTTGATGGACTTCTATTCATTTGTCCAAGTCTGCTGCTGTAGCACTCCAGTAATTATTTGCTGAAGATTTTCCTGTTGGATACATTCTTTATTTCCTTCTTTTGTTTCAGTTCTACTGTAAGAATGGCAATGAGTATAATGATCTTGCGACCATTTTCTTCAACACTCAGGTACAGATTCATGCTGCCTCTAGCTGCTTTTTCTCCGTTGTATAATTACCATTGCACTATTCAGTGGTGTTTCTTTTGTTTATTGATTTGTTGTTTTGCTTGTGCAGGATGATGCTATAAGGAATTTATTTAGTGCCAAAACAATTCATGAATATAGTGCTCAAAGCTTGTTGGCCTTCTTGGTAAAGCACATGCATTAACATTCGAAATTTTGGGTTCGATACGATTTTTGTCCTACATTTACTCATCTCAATGCTGAAAGCTTTAAGGCTTCTATTATGTTCTGTTCTATATGGTCTGCCAAACATGATATTCCTCCTGAATGGTGCTTCTAGATGCAAACCCACCATAGTCACTGGATTTCCTGCTACACGTCCAGGAACCACATCCTGGGTCGTGTGTCCTGAAATGTGGTTCCTTTCTGTACCAGATCAGCAAAATTGAGCGAATTGGCGAACCTATTGAGCTTTCCTGTGTAGGGCATAAGAAAAATTAAGAAGAGAGGATTATTCATGCAACTTTCATACAAATGGAGGGAAGTTAGTAAATTGGCTTACCTTAATCCATATATTTAGCTATTCCATGTTTAAAGAGAAGAATTGAACTTTCAGCATTCCCACTTCCTTTCTCTCTGTCCAATACCGTCGGCAGTGTGCCACTGTCCACCAAGTTAAAAGCTATTCAAAGAAAAAAATTCCTTAGGGCTCTTTCGGTAGTGATTTCGAGTATCATTTAGTGAAATGGAATATCGTTATGCTTTGCCATGCTTGATGGAGGTTAGATGTTAGTGTTAGAGACTTTAAGATCTTTAATGAGGCTTTACTTGGCAAGTGGTTATGGAGTTTTATGAATGAGAAGGAAACCTTTGGAGATGGTTGATCTGGATTACATATGGTGAGGAGGGGTTTGGGTGGTACTGGTGTCCTTCTAGACTGAAGGTCCTTAGGGGCTAAGCCTTTAGAGGTCCATATGTAGAGGATAGGGAAGATTTTATCCCCAATTTTCTTTTGAAGTTGGTGTTGGGTCTACCATCATTTTTTGGTATGACTACTGGTGTGAAGGTGCTCCTTGAGGATGCTATTGTTGTTGCTTATTGTGTTGCTTATTGTTACCATGTGTCTAGCTCGTGTTTGTTCTCCTGTTTTTGCTACGATGCCTTGATGCCACACTTGTTAGGTGTCTCAATAGGCTCAATGGGATTACTGTAGGGCAATCTTCTTTTGATTTAGCTGGATGGGATCTTAATTCTAAAGGGATCTTCGCTGTCAAACCTTAGCTCGTCTCTTCTCCTTCTTTGCTTGTGCAGTTGCTTTCGGGGGATCATTTCCTGTGGAAGCTTATTTTGGAAATCTTTGGCTCCATTTGAAGTGTCTTTTTGGGAGGCATCCACATAATTACCAGGATTGCTGCCCTACCCTCCATTGCGTCCCATTCGAAACCCATACGTCTTTGTTTCGGAACAGAGTGGGAACAAGTTCCGGATCTGAAAACTTGGGGATTGCTTTTCTAAGAGCACATATTAGCTGAGAGTTTGAGAATGAAGAAAGAAAAATAGAAAAGGAAAACAGAATCATTGTTGAAGAAAGACTGCAAGCATACCGGAAGTGAAATCAAGCAGCCATGGAGGCCTTCTGTAATTCTATCGCAGAGAGAAAGGGAGAGAGAGGGAACTGGCAGGCAGAGAGGATCAAAGTTGTGGAAGAAGGTGTTTTTTGTCCTTGTAAACTATGTATATCTGTTCGCTGCCCGTCATGCTTGTCTAAGGGAAATTTAGCCACTTTGATTTATTCTGAACAGATGTCAGTGCTCCAAATGGCTAACAGTAATTAATCCCTCCATCCCTATAAGCTCGTTAAATATTCCACTTTGGGTGTCCTGAAATACTTGTCTAGTAAAATCTTAAATATAATTGTCCCTTGTATTATCCACCTGAGTATTAAAGTGTTGCTAATTTAAATTTCGATTGGTTAAAATAAGATTTAATATGACAATACCTTAAAATTGTCATTTTCACATTAATTAATGGAATAAGTTATACAATCGCTTATTTCTTTCCTAGTTCCAAAAAATGACGACTTAGCGGAATTGAGGGAGTGATAAATTTTGATTATTGGGAACACACGTCAATTACTTCAACAAAACAATAATAAGTTTTTATTTTTTTTAAAAAAAAAGAAATAGCGGGTTTGGTTTTCTTATTCGTGAAAGTTATTTGCTGTATTATGGGGTTTTTTTAAAGTAAAGCAATTTACTTTTAGACTACCATGTTTTGGTAAGAATAAAGAGGGAATAAAATTAAAATTTTTATTTTGCACTAACTATGAGATTATGAATTTCGTTCCAAAAAACCATTCCAAGTGGCCTAGTCCCTTTGTTCTGGTTTTAGAGAGGTGCATTCTGCGTTCCCGTACCACGTTCTGCTTTCTCACACCACGTTTTGTGTTCTCGCACCACGCTCTGCGGTACGAGTGTGCTGCAATCTTGGTAACTATGGGCGTCCCATGGTAGTATTTTAACTTGTTTTGCAAAAGAGGAGTAAGACCTTGGCTTTATGATGTAAGTCTCAAGGGTAGGAACAACCCAAGCTAACTTACAACAAGAACACAACCAAAACAAGTGGAAAACTCACGAACCAAGGGAGGCACGGTCGTGCTTAAGGACACGGTGTGGCCGTGCCAAACTTCTGCCCTTCACGCCTAAAGTTTGTGATTTCTCACAGTTTGAAGTGGTTTTGTGTTTGGGCTAAAAACTGAATCAAAGCAAGAAGTCTTGGCCTTGATTAAGCTTGAAAAGAGTATGAGAAAGGGTAGGAAATGTGTGGAATAAAAAGAATGAGAAGTTCACTGATTAAAACACAAAAGAGAGCTTATGGTTTAAGGAATCCAAACGCTAGCTTTTGTGAACTTTAAGTGAATTCAATGTGTTTGGGATAGTTCTAAGCTTTGTGATTAGATAAGACACACCACCAATCACTTAGCTTAGGGCCCTTAACCTTTGATTAGGATGCAGATACACCACCTAATCAATGATTAAGACTCACTTGAACACCACCTTAATCGGCCTAATTAAGGATAAGGAAGTTAAGTGTTTAAGAGGAACTCAAGACACAAAGTCTTTTCTTGAAGTTTTAAACTCAAAATCTGATTCATGAAGTGAGAAGTACACGGCCTTATATAGCCACTAAAGTCATGAAACAACCTTTCCCTCTAAGGGAGGAAAGGTATTAGTCTAGCTAAGCACACTTATACAAGGTTTAAACTAAAATAAAGCAAAACCGGTACAATCAAGCTTAATACACAAGTTTACTTATCCTAAGACCTTTCTTAATATCTAAGGCATAATTGTGACTCATTTTCCTTCCTTGGAGGGCAAAGATACACGGGTGCCACCTAGCAAAAGGCTGCTGAATTCGAGCTTGACATGTGTGTTGGTGGTGGCCGAATACATGCTTGCAAAATGTCTTCTTCTTCATACTCCCACGTGTCTCTCTCCTATGTGGTTGAGTGGCAGCTTACCAAGCAGCTCATTTTGACCAAGTAGGCAAGCTTACACCTTAAGCAAACCCTTTAAAGGAGGAAAACTACTAGGCTAAGTAACCGGGTGTCAACCAGCCGGTTTCTGCCTCAACTTGTCACGCATGCTTGGCACATCAAATGCTGACTAATTGCACGTTTCTTACATGGATGGAAACCTGAAGATGTTTAGATTACCCTCCTTTTTGAATCATAGCATTTGGACGTCATTTGCCCCTTGAATCAGTCTGATTTCCCAAACCGTGCAGATTGGACTCCAAAACAGCACAGGTTTACTAATTAGCTAAATTCAGTAACCAATTGAACTCCAAATCTGGTAATTCCAATTGGACATGAAAGCTAAGATCTTAAGCTTTTCAGGGATACAAAAATTGGACACTTAAACCTCATGGAAGATTAAGAAATGTAGTCACCAAAACCGGGTAAAATCTGGATATAAACTGTCTTCAGGACAGTTTGTATATCTTGGTTTTATTGGCTAATTTGAGAGGGTAAATGAAGTCCAAATGGGATGAAATTTGATTTTCTGGAAAGCTGGCTTCGTGAACTTCAATCTCAATGCAAAATATTGGACTTAAACCTTAAAGAAGTTTAAGTAATTAACCTCTCAAAACCGGATTTGCTGCAAGAAGCAAACCATGGCCTGCTGTTTTAGGTCTTAAACAAAATAAGGATGATTTATTCATCCTTTAAACACCAAAATGAAATTACCTAATTGATTTGCTTCTTTTAAATCAAAGGGTATGGAGGGATTTTCATCATTCTCCCTTTGTTGAAGAAGATTTGTCCACAAATCTAATTAAGTAATTACTTCTTCTCCTCACTTCAGTTCTGGCTGAAATAAAATCAGGCATGAAAACAAGTCTCTCTTGAATTTAGAGACTCTTTTCTTTACTCTCCCCTTGCTGATCTGAATGGTGGACGTAGGGGACTTCTTGGACTTGCTTCGAACCAATTCTTCAAATGCTCTTAACTCAAAATTAGGAGCTTAGTAATGGTTCTGAAATGGATTGACAGAAATTTGGGTTGAGTGTTTTAGGTGTGGGTGGAGTGGGAAAAAATGATGGTGGTTCAT
The DNA here is from genome assembly GCA_029747015.1 of Carnegiea gigantea. NCBI lineage: Eukaryota > Viridiplantae > Streptophyta > Magnoliopsida > Caryophyllales > Cactaceae > Carnegiea > Carnegiea gigantea. The sequence goes on from JAKOGI010001186.1 coordinate 58,502, forward strand.
AAAAAGTGGTGGGAAGGCTGAGATGTTCATGGCTTCTAGGTGGATGGTGGATGTTTAAAGTGAGCATATCACCTTTATTTGCCTCAATCTCTATCTCCTCAAGATCATATTCTTCATCCTCTTCTTTTTCCTCCTCTAATTCGACCTCCTTCGGTTCTTCCACCAATGGCATCTTCTTTTCCTCCTGATTTTCCTCCTCTCTCACGGCTTTCCTTTCTTCCGAGGTAATGACCTTGTTGTTTGGGCAATCCGTGGCTAAGTGTCCAAGCCCTTGGCACTTGAGACATCTCCTAAGTTGTAGGGGAAAGATCATTTGTAGGGTTGGTTTTTTTTTGTGGGGTGGAAGGAAATGAACCCGTGAGCTTAAAGGAGATACTTTCTTTCATAGGCATGTAAGTGGATGGGTAAAAGGAACCCTTCAACTTACTACTCAGTTTCTTCCAAGTTCTCACCTTCTCTTTTCCTTTCTTTTTTCGCTCGAACTTGTAATTATTCCACCACTGAAGTGCACAACCTCTCAATCTTGAAATAACCACTTCGAACTTCTGTTGATCATTAAGGATACAACAAGTAAAAACTCGTTCCACCTTAGATAACCAACCTATGAACTCTTCCTTTTCGCCACGAAATTTTGGAATTGTAAAGCAAGCATATCCAATATCAATAAAAGTTAGTTCTTTCTCCAAGTTTATTGAAGATGGCATGAAGGATGAGGTCTAGGGTTCTTTGTGGATTGATTTGAAACGTAAGTAGGCTGTTTGTGTTTGGATTTAATTTGGGAGCGTGGGGTTTAGGCAAGGATCTGAACTTGCTCTGATACCAAAAATGATGTAAGTCTCAAGGGTAGGAACAACCCAAGCTAACTTACAACAAGAACACAACCAAAACAAGTGGAAAACTCACGAACCAAGGGAGGCACGGTCGTGCTTAAGGACACGGTGTGGCCGTGCCAAACTTTTGCCCTTCACGCCTAAAGTTTGTGATTTCTCACGGTTTGAAGTGGTTTTGTGTTTGAGCTAAAAACTGAATCAAAGCAAGAAGTCTTGGCCTTGATTAAGCTTGAAAAAGAGTATGAGAAAGGGTAGGAAATGTGTGGAATAAAAAGAATGAGAAGTTCACTGATTAAAACACAAAAGAGAGCTTATGGTTTAAGGAATCCAAACGCTAGCTTTTGTGAACTTTAAGTGAATTCAATGTGTTTGGGATAGTTCTAAGCTTTGTGATTAGATAAGACACACCACCAATCACTTAGCTTAGGGCCCTTAACCTTTGATTAGGATGCAGATACACCACCTAATTAATGATTAAGACTCACTTGAACACCACCTTAATCGGCCTAATTAAGGATAAGGAAGTTAAGTGTTTAAGAGGAACTCAAGACACAAAGTCTTTTCTTGAAGTTTTAAACTCAAAATCTGATTCATGAAGTGAGAAGTACACGGCCTTATATAACCACTAAAGTCATGAAACAACCTTTCCCTCTAAGGGAGGAAAGGTATTAGTCTAGCTAAGCACACTTATACAAGGTTTAAACTAAAATAAAGCAAAACCGGTACAATCAAGCTTAATACGCAAGTTTACTTATCCTAAGACCTTTGTTAATATCTAAGGCATAATTGTGACTCATTTTCCTTCCTTGGAGGGCAAAGATACACGGGTGCCACCTAGCAAAAGGCTGCTGAATTCGAGCTTGACATGTGTGTTGGTGGCGGCCGAATACATGCTTGCAAAATGTCTTCTTCTTCATGCTCCCACGTGTCTCTCTCCTATATGGCTGAGTGGCAGCTTACCAAGCAGCTCATTTTGACCAAGTAGGCAAGCTTACACCTTAAGCAAACCCCTTGAAGGAGGAAAACTACTAGGCTAAGTAACCGGGTGTCAACCAGCTGGTTTCTGCCTCAACTTGTCACGCATGCTTGACACATCAAATGCTGACTAATTGCTACGTTTCTTACATGGATGGAAACCTCAAGATGTCTGGATTACCCTCCTTTTTGAATCATAGCATTTGGACGTCATTTGCCTCTTGAATCAGTCTGGTTTCCCAAACCGTGCAGATTGGACTCCAAAACAGCACAGATTTACTAATTAGCTAAATTCAGTAACCAATTGAACTCCAAATCTAGTAATTCCAATTGGACATGAAAGCTAAGATCTTAAGCTTTTCAGGGATACAAAAATTGGACACTTAAACCTCATGGAAGATTAAGAAATGTAGTCACCAAAACCGGGTAAAATCTGGATGTAAACTGTCTTCAGGGTAGTTTGTATATCTTGGTTTTATTGGCTAATTTGAGAGGGTAAATGAAGTCCAAATGGGATGAAACTTGATTTTCTGGAAAGCTGGCTTCGTGAACTTCAATCTCAATGCAAAATATTGGACTTAAACCTTAAAGAAGTTTAAGTAATTAACCTCTCAAAACCGGATTTGCTGCAAGAAGCAAACCATGACCTGCTGTTTTAGGTCTTAAACAAAATAAGGATGATTTATTCATCCTTTAAACACCAAAATGAAATTACCTAATTGATTTGCTTCTTTTAAATCAAGGGGCATGGGGGGATTTCCATCACTTTATGTGCAAAGTGAAAACAGAACCACCAGCCACTTGCTAGTTCATTGTCCTTTTGCTGGATCTCTATGGAATCTAGCCATTTGTTTCTTGGGAGTTTCTTGGGTTGTTTCAAACTCTATTAGGAATCATCTCTTTGCTAGGGAGGGCTTCTTTTTGTGCAGTTAAAAAGAAGAATGCTGTTTTATTCCCACATGCAATTTTTTGGAGCATTTGGCATGAAGGAAATAGAAGGGTCTTTGAGTGTGTGGAGATGCCTCTTCAGCGATTTAAAAAATGATTTTATCAAGACTCTATTTTTGGGATAAAGGGAACTTTTGTCATTCTTGTGATCTTGTGGATTTTATGCATAGTGTCTATGTTAGATGTGTATAGCCTTTTGTAATTTGTAGGATGCTAGCTTTGCATCCAACCTTTGTTCTTGAAATATATGTAATGTTCTTTTCCTTACGCGCCCCCCCCCCCCCCCCCCCCAAAAAAAAAATTGAAGAATTGATCAGGTTTGTTTTCTTTGCTGCCCTGTTCAAATGATCAGTTTTGGCCTAGGTCAATGAAACAATTAAATCTTACCTTGCTAGATGGGACGGGGTAATTGTTCTTTCACATGACTTATGAACTCATTTGGCCATTAGCATTTGCACCATCTAATTCTTGTTTTGTGCAGGTTATGTTCTACAGTTTAGCAGTGATTACATTTGGTACTGCTGTTCCAGCTGGTCAATTTGTTCCTGGAATAATGATAGGATCTACTTATGGTCGTCTTGTTGGCATGTTTGTTGTCAACTTCTACAAAAAGCCGAACATTGAAGAGGGAACGTGAGTGTTATTTTGCTATTGCTTTCCTGTCTTGCTCTGGATAATGGCCCTGGTTCTACCACCTTATTGTATGGTTATATGTTCATATGTGGATCAGTGGATGCTCGATTTGGCTTGAGATTTGGAGGTCATTCCTTCTAGCATCCATAAATCATTTGAACACATTGGGAGAGTCTATGGTTCTTTTGAATCTTTTGTCAAATCATTTGATATTCTTTTGTTGTTCTTTTTTTCCCCCCGCCGTTTATGATTTAGCAAAATGGGTTTTGCTTCGGACCAAGGTATTGGACGGTTTTCCTGGTTGTACTTGTATTGAAGTTCTCTGCGGTCGGAGTGTTTTCTCCTGTCATTGTGGATTTTTCTTTGTTGGAAACCCTCATTGGTCTACTTGTCATTTGCTGTCTTTTAAGATATTAGCAGATGGTCTGTCTTATCTAGATCACCTGTGCCGAATTGAAAGCAAATCCATGTCTGTTTCTCTTGGTGGCATCTATGCTAATTTGTTTATGATTTTGTGGCACTGCAGATATGCTCTTCTGGGGGCTGCTTCTTTCTTAGGAGGTTCAATGAGGATGACAGTGTCCCTCTGTGTCATTATGGTTGAGATCACGAATAATTTGAATTTTCTACCCCTTATCATGCTTGTTCTTCTTATATCAAAGGTGCATTTTCATAGCTCATGTTTCTAGTGAGACGTGTGAGAATTTTACTTTTTGTACCGCTCACATGCCAAACTATTCTGCGCTCTGGAATGCAGGCTGTTGGAGATGCTTTTAATGAAGGTCTCTATGAAGAACAAGCTCGACTGAGAAGTATTCCGTTGCTTGAGTCAAGACCTAAATACCAGATGCGGAGGATGAAAGCAAAAGAAGCTAGTCGGAGTGGGAAGGTGCAAATGGTCTTGTACTCAGAATCTTTTGAATTCAGAATGATTAAATAGAAAAAATGCGCTGTTAATAGAAACAGGAAGCTTTTGTTTATATTCTTCTTTGATTTTTGTTTATGAAGGTTGTCAGCTTGCCCCGTGTTGTGAAGGTGGCTGATGTGGTGTCCATTCTAAGGAGCAACAAGCGCAATGGCTTTCCTGTAAGTAAACAAAGTTTATTGCTCTAGAATGTCAATGAAATGTGGCCTATTTCTTTTGATGGGGTTGCTCGACCAATCAGGTTATAGAGCATAAAAGGAGTGGAGAGCCACTTGTCATGGGACTGATGCTTCGGAGGTATTTAATATGATACACTTCCTTCTCCTGTCCTAAATTATTTATGGTTTGCTAAGTCGGCATATTGACACTGTTTTAATTGGCAAACTGCAGTCATTTATTGGTGCTTCTCCAGTCCAAGGTGGACTTCCAACATAGCCCTTTGCCTAGTGATTCAAGGGTTGGATCCTTCCCTATAAGGCATGTCTCTTCCTGGTGTTTTATCTTCAATCTTCCATCTTTCTCACCAACCAACAGTAGAGGTTTTTACTCTCTCTCTCTCTGTGCAGGCATAATAATAGTGAATTCATCAAACCAGTCTCAAGTAAAGGGCTTTCCCTAGATGATATTCAACTGAGTCCAGGTGATTTGGAGATGTACATTGATCTTGCGCCCTTTTTGAACCCTTCACCATACATTGTCCCTGAAGATATGTCATTGACTAAGGTAATAGTCTTAGATTTGTCTGTGCTTATGTTTCAAATTAGCAATTGTCTGTACTTATGTCATTGACAAAGATAATTGAACTTGCTTCTGTGCTTATATTTACATTCAAGTTTTTATTCTTTGGAGTCTAGCAATCTTACATCATCCTATCTGTCCAGGTCTATAATCTGTTCCGACAACTAGGCTTGAGGCATCTATTGGTTGTTCCTCAGCCTTCTCGTGTCGTTGGTGTAATTACTAGAAAAGATTTGTTGATTGAGGTATGTGACTGCTATATCTTTTTTAGACTCTCCCTTGTACTGACTAATGCATCATGCTTAATTGGATTTGGCTTTTACTCCAGGATGTTGAGGAATCAGACACTGAACTCCAGTCAACTAGTGTAAGGTCTCTTACTGTTGATGCTTAACTCCCTTTTCTCTTAATTCTTTTTTAATCTTTTTCAGTACAAGTTATACAGCCATGGGCCCCATCTATGTGTTGAGCCTTGTTTGGATATATTTACCGCTGCTCCATTTTCATTAATGACCGAGCAGCGCTCTGTATTCGTCTTTCTCTTATGTGACTTGCGATAATATGTGCCATGTGGTGAGTTCACTCTCTGATCCCAGCCATTGTTGTATGTACTTCCTGTGTACATTATGCATGATTACCGTTCTATTGGCTTTGTTTTAACTTTTACGTACAAAAAAGTTGGCAGTGGAAAATAAATCTACAATTGTTTATATGTGGAACCAAGGGTTTATATTCTTTATGTTTTTAGGAGTGCATTTTATTGGCCCAATTGCAAGGGGGAGAAGAAGTAAGAAAACCCCCTCCTGCGCAGGTGACAAGTGTCTGGAAGAATTTTTTTAGGGGTGGCTGAGTGTTGAGCTATGTTTCAGTGCTCATTAGGGTTGTGCAATTTCAAATGTTATTTTGATTGGACACAAGGTGTCCCGACTCCTGAGTTGGTGATATTTGAATGGCTGAACCTGAATTTTCAATCCTATACTTGCTATGTGTGATGATTATTATAGGGTCGTGGGGGAAGGTAAAACATTAAACATGTGTGGCCTTTACAAAGGAATTGAGTTGTTAAGAGCGCTCTCTCTCACTCTCTCTCCCTCACTCTCTCTCTCTCTTTGGGGGAGGGGGTTGTGGGGGTGTGAGAGGCACAGGTTTGATTGGCGATGAGTGCCTTGTGGTTTTTGGGCTGAAGCAGCTGCCTGACGGAATTTTTGGGCTACTTAAATGTAATCGACTAAAGCAATATTTCCTAGTTCTGATTTCCATTCGTTGTCTTTTTGGGCAGGACTCAACACCGTAACTATAGTATTATGTCGAGAAGTGCAGATGCGGAGCAACCACTTTTGAATGGACTTCTGGTGCAAAATGATTTGACACACTAATAATGAATTGGTTGTCACTGGTGATGTCTCTCTGTTTTTTCTCTTTTTATTTTAAACAACTCAGCAGCCCAACAATGGTTTTTGTTGATTCCCATTCTTCATTAGAATTTTCTTGTAATGACGTTTCAATGTTTAGGTTGCAGAAAGTGTACCCCATTGGTCTGCCCAAAGGGGGTCTGAATCATGTTATACCATGTTGTATAGTGTAAAATTATCGAAAAGGTTACGAGTACGAGGCTGCAATGCTGTTAATAGAATGGAGGCATTTGTAAATGATAAAGAGTAAATAGGATGTTTCTACTGTAGCTTGTGCTATGCACTGGCTATTAGCCATTGGAAATTATTTTTATTTTTTTGGTCTGTAGAAACTATTTTTTATGTGCCGAAAGATTTTGTTTCTAAGCGTTTATTTTAATGTGTTTCTGGATTCTGCAGTTGGCGTGCTCAAAATCTTTATTAGCTGTAGGATATAGTTGTCATTGAAAATGCCGGTGCTGAGCACCCAATGCCCGGTCCGTATGCCATGGCCCCGAGCTCTTTGGGTTGAAAGTGAAAGTCGCCAATTTTGGGCGCAATGCTCTTGAAACCAATTCACTTGGGTGAGATAGAGGAGAGTTGAGTTTCGTGTCTGAGGGGTGAAATGAACGCCAATAGCAAAGGCAGCTCTCTGGGTCCCTGTGGTTGCTGTGGCACGAAAGCATGGGGAGTGAATATGATTGGTACCCTGGTAGGCCATTCTGTATACGATGGGTTACCATTCATCGGCCATGCTGTAAACGTTCACGTGACTGTTGAAAGTGAGGTTACCATTTATCGGTCATGAGACCGTTTAATCCCAAAAACATGGGTCCTTTATTCTGAAAAAGTATTTACTGTTAAAGCTCTTCTTTTCAAATGCCAAGGAATCTCCTCATTACTTTTCCTTAGCCTTTTTTTTAAAATCTTAATTGTTTATCTATAAATACTATTGCCTCCTGTTTCTTCTCACACCAGAAGCTCTATCGTCCTCTCCCATTTTCCTAAATTCTCAACTCCCAGTCTCTCACTTTGTCTCTCAACTTCTCTAGTGTATGCAGTCTCTTTATTAATATCAATTTTACAACTATTTTTATTTTCTTTAAAATAAACCATCTTCAAGACTTAGGGCCTGTTCTTTTGGTTGGTATCTTTCAATTTATCAACTTCAATTAATTTCAACCCAATTAAACTAATTTTAATTCACTTCAATAAAAAATATCAACTTAATTGCACTTCAACTCACTTCAATCAACTTTAATCTTTTTTAATCCACTTTAACTAATTTTAGCCAACCTCCTTTAAAATTTTATTCTCCCTATTTTAACCAACTTAAAAAAATATACTAACTTCAACCCACTTCAATCGACTTCAATCCACTTCAACAAAATATCAATTTCAATCCATTTCAACCGATTTCAATCAACTTCACCCTTTTACCAACCTTAATTTATCAACGAAAAGAACAGACCTTTAAACTGTAATTTTAGAGTAATGCAAGCAGTGGATCACATAAAGTAAAAGGAAAGTTGGTGATGGGAACTGAAACCCAGGAGCAATTCATGAGGCAAACAAAATCAACTTTTAAACTCTTAAATGTTAATTTCTTTTGTTAATTAAAACAAAAGAAACATAGAAGAAAGATAATTGAAAGTAGGATAGAATTGTGTACCAGAAACCCGTGAAGATTATGGTTATTAATATATGAAACATTGCGTCTTCTCATAATAAAAAAAGAAAAAAAGAAAGTTGATACAACTTCAAATTTCTTTCAAACAACTTGGCTTTGTTTAATTTAAATAACTTGGCTTCAATTTCGCTTGGCTCAAAATCTCAAGTACGGCTCACTTGGCTCTGTTTTCTTTAAATGAAGAAACATTCAACTTTGCTTGTCTGTTGTAAATTAGCTTTGTTAATCACGAATAGCTTGGCCACTCCTCCTTCTTTTCCTTTTTTATTTAAATGGAAGGTCAATTTGTAAAAAGCGGGGAGTTTATTTAATTAGTTAGCACTTTTAATTAAAGGTCATTGAAAAGCATCGGTATTCTTCGCCATTGAAGAGAGAAGAGAGAGACTGAAAAAGACGGAGATTTAATTTGCAATTAGCACTTTAAGGAGAGATTTATAAATGCTCATTTTGATTTTATTGTGTGTTTTGCTGTTGGTTTTTTTTTTTTTTTTGGTATTTGACTTTTGTTTTCAATTTATCAAAGATAAGTTATAAAGTCAATAAAATAGTTTACTTTGTAAGAGAATGATTATTTTGATTTTATTGTGTTCATTTATTCAACCCAAACTTTGTCCAAATTTAATTATTTTGTTCTAATTTTCTAATGAATAAAACTTTGTAATTAAAAATTACATACCTTTGTAAAAAAGACAAAAATTAAAATAATGAAGAATATACAAGAATAATTATCATAATGCTTATTTGCAAAATTTATAAATGCTCATTTTAGATGCTCATTAATTATTAAATAGTAAACAAGAATACTATGTTTCCTTAAAAATATCGAAATGCAAAATAGTGAAACAACAATATTACCATTAGGCTATCCTATGGGTGCTAATAAAAAATCATACCAGAAGACATTTCTTCTACAAAATCAAGCCCTATCGTTATCAATAATTGTCCTCAAACATCCTTAGGTAAAGTACTGTGAGATATATAAAAATACAAAAATGCTCATTTTTTATGTATAATCAGTTATTTGTGGAATTTATAAATGCTAATTACTGAAATGTTCATTCCCAAAATGCTCAACATCATATAACAAATCGTTTTCCCTAAAAATTAGGCCTTGTCCTTATCGAAAATAATTATTAACAATACTTTTCGGTGAAGTAGTGCAAGACATAAAAGTACCAAAATGCTCACTTGTAGTCCATGTAAATGCTCATTTATGAACCGTGTAAATGCTCATTTGCATACCATATAAATGCTCATTTGAGCCGACTAATAGGCGTGAGTAGACTTGTCAGTTTGGGCGGGAGGTTAAATGCGGGTCGGATGTATTTAGGTTCAGGTAAAATACGGGTCGGGTGTATTCCGGGTTCAGGTAAAATACTAGCGGACGTATTTCAGTTTTACGGGTTTCGCGTCAATCTAACGGGTTTGGAGCGCCTTTTTAGTGAGTTATTTCTCTTTTTATCAAAAATAAAATCTTGGCCTATTTATTACTTAAAATTGTTTGTATTTAATGAGCACGCATTCCAATTGTAATTTCTTAAAAGAATATAAAAAATATGCAAACTTTTCAATATGATATATGAATGTCATGTACTGGTAGACAATAAGTCATGTTTGAGTAGGTTGGTCTATATATTAAAATATTAATAATAGGTCGGTCATTCATGGGCCGGCCCATCTAAAGCATGATAACATGTTAGAGTAGTTTGACCCGTTAATAACCCATTTAACAATTTGATATTTTGTTAATTAACCCACAATTGCCTAATCAGGTATGCTTTATTAATGAGCTGATTATAACACGAACGCAAGTTGGTTTATTGCCTAACACTGCTCGAGACCAATTAGAAGGAAGTCAAATGAAAGAATATTATAGACGCACAAGATAGTATAATTATTTATTAATTATAACATCAAAATTACAAAGTAATATTATTTAAGATGCGATGAGACGTATTCATTTCACTAAGAATATAATGGTATAACTTGCACATTTTTAATACTTGTATTATTCTAAATTGATTCTCTTAAGACTAGATATTTCATGCCCATTTTCTAAAATTGTTTCGTTTATATGTTGTATACATTGTTCTTTTATGGGAATGAACGGGTACCATTATCTAATTTGTGAAGGGATGCGATAGTTATACAACGTTTTTGTAAACTATTCGTTCTAATGAAAAACTATTATTGTTAAGGGTGGAAAAAAAAAAATAAAAAATAAAGGTATAATATATGGGTTGAGCAGGCGGGTTCAGGTCGGGTCGGGTTTGACCCAAAAATTTACGGGGATTTCGGGTTTGGTTTATTGCAGGTTCTGGTCGAGAAAATCGTGTTCAAAACTCAAAACTTTCAGGGGTGGGTCGGGTCAGTTTTCGCGAGGCCTAGGTGTGAGATTATGATAAAGGCCTTGTTTAGCAATCAGCTGTTAGCTGTTAGCTGATTGTATTAGCTGTTTGACTTAACTGATTGTATTAGCTGTTTTCGGAAAAAATCTTTGGTGAAATCAGCCGTTTCTATCAAAATTGATTTATAAAATTCCACTTATGCCTTTAATTCAATTTCTTATTCTTTTTCACATAACAATCTTTATAAATTATATATTCATCTTTCTTCTAAATATGAATTAAGAATTGTATGATATATAAAATTACATTTATACATTTCCTAATTTTGGTTATGACAATACTTTTGTTTATCGTTAACGTCCTTTCCTTATTAATAATATCTGAAATTTATGTGATATAAACATGCTTATCTATCGTGTAAGACAAACTAAAACAAAATATTTGATAAATTTTAGAAAATATTAAAATAAAAAGTGTTAACTTAAACATTACGACCACTCATAATATATCATTTTGGAAAGTATTTATTAATTGCTTGTTATGAGTCATATTTGAAGTAATTTTGTGAAAATTATTATGGTCAATATTATCAATTTAGTGGTAAAAATCAAAAGTTTTTTGAAAAAGCTATTATAAAGAGCTTTTTATAAATAGCCTTTTATGTCCAAAAAGTTAATACGAAAAGCTCTTCAACGAAACACTCTAAAAGCGTTTTAATTAGAGTCAAATAATTAATATCCTCAAAAAACTCTTTATCAAATAAAGCCATGATTTTCCCCCAATACCTGAGACATGGGAATGCAGCTAATGTTACAGTGCAAGTTATTACGTACAATTGGGTAGACATCTCAATTGTCCACCTAGGTCCACCAATAGCGGTTTTTAATCCACGCAATATCGAGCCCAATACATCTCTTGTTTTTTTTTTAAAATAAAAAAGATATTCATGCTTCTCAACTTTTAGAAATCGCGGTTTTCATTCTCCCCACTGCTTGATCGCTCTCTGCTGCTTCGATTGTTTTAGTGTTCAATAATTAGTCAATGGTTGGGTTTGATCTTAACATTGCTATTGATGTTGAATCTTCATCAAACGCGAATTCTTCATCAGGTTCGATAGCGATTTTTGGTCTCTGTTTTTGTGTTCGGGTTTGGAAGTTGTGTACATTAAATTTGCGTTTTGATGAGTTAATTTTGAGATTTTTGAACTGGATTGCGTTCTTTGTTGTGATGCAGTGTTCTGAAAATATAATGCAATTGTTGGTTTGAATATATAGTTGGTTTTTGCAATTTGTTGTTCTAGATTTTTGGTAGAATGCTTGGTTTTTGTTTTGAGTTGTGTATTGTATTAATACCGATTAAGATTCAAGTGAACAATGTTTTTTCATTTAATGCTTGAATATACTTCATTGTATGTAAATTTTGGTTTGTGACATATGAGAAATAGTAGCTCACCATTATGAGTTATGTGCTCCCTAAATATAGTCGTTGGCTCACTAAAGGTATACCATTTAGCTCACTAGATTCACCTTGTACTCAGCAATCATAAATCGGTTTTGTGCTATTACATGTAATCACTATAATTAATTTTTGTGCCTAACAGGTAAAAGAATAGCCGATTATAATCAGTATAGCTCACTATAAAAAATATGTTGCTTTGTACAACAGAGCAGTTTTTTATTCACTAAAAGAAACGTTTGGCTCACTAGGTTTTAACTTTGTGCTCACTAGTTTTGCATTATAGCTCACCACAAAAATCATGGTTGTTTTTCTAGATGATACTTTTATTGTTGCTACGTACATATGAGAAACAATAGCTCTCCATTATGAGTTATGCGCTCACTAAATATAGCCGTAGGCTCACTAAAGAAATACATTTAGCTCACTGGGATTCAGCTTATATTCAGCAATCATAAATCGGTTCTGTGCTCACTAAATGTAACCACTGTAATCAATCTTATGCCAAACAGGGAAAACAATAGCTCACTATAATCAGTGTAACTCACTATAAAAATTTTATTACCTTATACTACAGAGCAGTTTTCTGCTTACTAAAACAAACATTTGGCTCACTAGAATGAAGCTTGTACTCACCAATTATGCATTATAGCTCACCACAAAAATCATGTTGTTTTTGTAGATAATACTTCATTTTTGCTATCTAGATTAGATCGTTCTGTTACTGAGGCTGTTGATATTGATGATTATTTGTATGTTTATTATTTTTATTAGTTGGTAGACCTCTAGGGTGTTCGTTGGCCTAGTAGGCGTCTGCGTCTATGGCGAGCCATGTAGCTGTTTCAGCCTATCCTCCTGGGAGTTTTGGGGTTGGGAGGGATTTAGGGCTGCGGAAGGTTCGCCTAGCGTCCTGGAATATTGGATCTCTCACGGATAAGTCGATAGAATTAGTTCAGTCTTTGCGTAGGCGAAAGATTAGTATAGCGTACGTCCAGGAGACAAAGTGGGTTGGGGCTAAAGCTAGAGAGATTGATGGGGACAAGCTTTGGTACTCGGGGTCAACCAAGGCGAAGAATGGAGTTGGCATCCTGGTTGTGAAGGATTTGGCGGACCAGGTGGTCGAAGTGAGGTGTAAGAGCGATAGAATTATGGCCATTAAGGTTTTGGTGGGTTCAGTTTTTATGAACGTAGTGAGTGTGTACGTGCCCTAAGTAGGCCTGCCGGAGGAAACTAAGAAGCTGTTTTGGAAGGATCTAGATGAGGTCACCGAAGAGGTCCCTCGGAGCGAGAAGCTGTTCATCGGAGGAGACTTTAACGGCCATATCGGCGCGGAGGCAGCAGGTTATGATGGGGTCCATGGGGGCTTAGGTTTTGGAGAGAGAAACGCAGGTGGGGTCTCTGTGCTGGACTTTGCAGTGGCCTTTGATTTGTTGGTGGCCAACTCCTTTTTCAAGAAGAAGGAGGATCACCTAGTGACCTTCAAGAGCAGCTCTTGCTAGGCCCAAATTGACTACTTCCTCACGAGGAAGGAAAGTCAGGGATCGTGTAAGGACTGCAAAGTGATCCCTAGCGAGTTTCTGGGAACTCAACACAGGTTGCTGGTTTTAGATGCAGAGTTCAAGTATCGTCGGAGGACGAAGAGGAGAGTCGGAGAACCCAGAATAAAGTGGTGGACCCTCACGAAGGAGAAGGCGGGGTTAATAGCAGAAAGAATAGCCGAGAAGGGAGTTTGGAGGAGGGCAGAAGACGCCGATTCGATGTGGGAGGCTGTGGCGGATTGCATCCGAAGGTCGGCTAAGGAAACCCTAGGTCTTTCCAGGGGAGGCGGGAACGGGATGGAGGGCGCCTGGTGGTGGAACGAAGAGGTAAAGGAGAAAGTCAAGACCAAAAAAGAGATTTTTGCGGAGTTCATGAGCAGCAGTTCGGAGGAAGAGAGGGAGCAAAAGAAGTTTGGATACAAAGCGGCAAGAAGTAGCCAGACAGGCGGTGACAATAGCAAAAAGCCAGGCTTTTGATAGACTGTACCATAGATTGGGGACGAAGGAAGGGGAGAAGGAGGTTTTCAAACTGGCTAGGGTGAGGGAAAGGAAGACTAGGGATCTGGGAGCGGTAAGGTGCATCAAGGACGAAGAAGGTAAGGTGTTGACTGAGAATGATGAAATTAGAGAGAGATGACAAAGGTTCTTTGCTAAACTTCTAAATGGGGAAGGAGTGCGAGACGACGGTAGTAGGGGCGGAGAGTGTAGCGTTCAGCGAGCGGGCGACCATATAGCAAAGGGGGAGATTAGGGAGGCTTTGAAGAAGATGGCGAATGGGAAGGCAGTGGGCCCAGACCAGATTCCAGTGGAAGTTTGAAAGTTTATGGGGGAGGTAGGGCTAGAGTGGCTCATAGAGCTATTTAATGTTATGTACAAGACAGCCAAGATGCCCAGAGAGTGGAGGGCCAGCACAGTCATCCCACTGTACAAAAACAAAGGGGATATTCAAGTTTGTAATAACTTTAGGGGCATCAAGCTGCTCAGCCACACTATGAAGTTATAAGAGAGGGTGATTGAGAGAAGGTTAGGAGAGGTTGTAGAGATTTCAGAGAACCAATTTGGTTTCATGCCAGGCAGGTCGATGACTGAGGCGATCTACCTCCTCAGAGGGCTCATGGGCTTGTTCAGGGATAGAAAGATGGATCTCCATATGGTGTTCATTGACCTGGAGAAAGCGTATGATCGAGTCCCGAGTGAGGTATTGTGGAGGTGTTTAGAAGAGAAAAGGGTGTCGCCCGCGTACATCCGTGTAATCAAGGATATGTACGAGGGAGGGCGGACGCGTGTTAGGACACTAGGAGGAGTCTCTAATGAATTCGCTGTTAGTATGGGCCTACATCAGGGCTCCGCCCTAAGCCCAATTCTTTTCACTTTAGTTTTGGATGAACTCACTAAAGGAATCCAGGATGAGGTGCCCTGGTGCATGTTATTTACAGATGACATCGTTCTTATCGATGTGACCAGGCAGGGGGTGAACGACAGGTTGGAGAGTTGGAGGCATACGCTGGAAGCTAGGGGTTTTTAGTTGAGTAGATCAAAAACAGAATACCTCCACTGTTGTTTCAGTGGTAGGATAGAAGAGGGGGGAGAAATCACTCTGGATGGGAGGGTGATACCAAAGGTTGCTAAATTTAAGTATTTGGGCTCTATCATCCAGCAAAATGGGGACATTGATGAGGATATTAGCCAGCGGATAAGAGTGGGATGGCAAAAGTGAAAGTCAGCATCAGGGGTATTATGTGACAAGAGAGTGCCCCTAGGATTGAAAAGCAAAGTCTATCGGATGGTAGTTAGACCGGCTGCTCTCTATGGATCGGAGTGTTAGCCTCTAAAAAAGACGCAGGCCCAAAGGTTGATGGTAGCTGAGATGAGAATGATCAGGTGGATGTGTGATTTTACGAGATTGGACAGAATTAGGAATGGAGTAATCAGGAGCTTAGCCAAAGTGGCCCTCATAGAGGAGAAGATAAGGGAATCGAGGCTCAGATGGTTCGACCACTTAAAGAGGAGAAGTGTGGCTGCCCCAGTGCGGAGGTGTGAGATGATCGTCCCCCCCCGGTGGAAAGAGAGGGAGGGGTAGACCCAAGAAGAGCCTAGAGGAAGTAGTTAGAGAGGACATGAGAGTTGTCGGTCTGACGGAGGACATGACTCAGGATAGGAGGTCGTGGCGAGATAGGATTAAGGTCTCTGATTGTAGGGGACCGGCTGCGTAGGTGATAGTAGCTTGGGTGGGGTGGGGTGGGTAGGGTTTTGGTGTGCTTATCTGCAGGTCGTACTTTTTTTGGGATATGACGGCATCTAGCACCCCTGGTTGGTTGAGGTATGTCTCTGCTCCTTGTTTATTTTGCTCTCCCCCCCCTTTTTCTCCTCCTTGGTTTTTGGTTTGCAAATGTTTTCTCTTTAAACCTTTTTCAAAACTGTTTTATGGGTCTTAAGGAATCAACCTCTCTATGGGTAGGAATATCGGTAGGGGTAAGATTGCCTACAGCTGGATCTCCCCAGACCCAGCCAAAGCAGGACCCACACTGGGAGTTGTTGTTGTTGTTGTTGTAATCCTATTGGTATTTCAAAAGGCAAAGACGTGGCTTCTGATGATGGTAATATTGTTGGTGGTGTGTCCAATTGTTCAAAAGGCAAAGACGTGGCTTCTGATGATGGTAATATTATTGGTGGTGTGTCCAATTGTGTTGTGATTAATAAGGAGAAATGTGTAGATGTTGATGATGAATGTGTTATTGAAGTGAAGGAAGCTGATGAATCAAAACTGATTGGTAAAATAGTCAGTGCTATAGATGTAGCATTTAAGGTATAGAATGAGTATGCTTTCCATAAGGGGTTTTCTATTTGATGTGACAAGTTGCGGTGGAGAGAGGGTTCACAAGAGGTGCGTTCAAGAGAGTTTTGCTAAAGCAAACAAGGTGTTAAAAGGTGTCCTAGAAAAAAAGATAAGACATTTACAAAGTAGAGCCAGAGGTACAATTGTAAAGCTAGGGCTATTTTTTATATTGAAGCTGATGGGGAATGGGTTTGTAAGAAGCATGACATGATTTATAATCATGAAGTGCTTTTGGAAGATGATGTTCATAAGTTGAGGTCACATAAAAAAGTCGAGAAAGCTCATGTTGATTTTTTTCGAAAGATGACAATAAATGGTATGAAAGTTTCCCATGCTTATCGGCTTCTAAGAAATGAGGTCGGAGGTTTGGCATTACTCAGGTTTAGCAAAAGAGATGCCTACAATAGTGTTGTAAATGAAGTCAAGAGGACTTTAGACAGGGGCAATGCCAATAATTTGATGTGTGTTTTAGAAACTAGGTGTGTCAACGAGCAAGTTTTTTTAATAAATTTAAATTGGATGAGGATGATTGTTTGATGAGCTTCTTTTGGAGAGATTCACAAATAAAATCTGATTACTTATTGTTTGGTGACCTCCTTGTATTTGACACGACATATAGGACCAACCATTATGGGATGCACCTTTTGTTTGTATGAATCATCATGCGAAGAATGTTATGGTGGGATGTGGATTTTTGATGAATGAGAAGATTGAGAGCGTTGTTTGGTTATTTAAAATATTTTTGGAAGCTATGGATAATGTTCAGCTAAAAACTATGATGACAGACTAAGCATTTTCTATGGCAAATGCTATTGAAAATGTCTTCCCTTTGGCAAAGTATAGGTTGTGTACTTGGCACATCTTGGCGAATTCAAAAAAGAATATTGGTCATCTTAGGGTTTTTGGGTGGATTTGTTGATAAGTTTGACCATGTTTTAATGAGATGTGATACAGAAGCAGAGTTTAATTTTTGTTGGCAGAGGTGAGCCCCTCTCTATTTTCTATTTATTAATGTGCTCACCAAGTTTTTACTTTCTACTCACTAATTATTAGTATCTACTCACCAAGGTTATATGTGTCTGCTCACTAGATTATGCCTTCTGCTTGACAAGGTTACATTTTTCTGCTCACTAACTTATTACTTTTTGCTCACTGTTTTTGTGTGTTAGCTGGTTGAAGAGTATAAATGTGCTGAAAATTTTTGGTTGGTTAGATTGTATCAGTTGAAAGAAAAATGATATCCAATCTTTTGCAAGGATGTTTTCTCTGGTGGCATTTTATCGTCACAAAGAAGTGAGTCTACACATGCTTCTTTATAAAAGAGAGTCAATGCCACTTATAGGTTGTTTGATTTTTGCAATATATTATGTGACATTATTACTGAGTGGAGGATTAAGGAGAAGGATGAGAATGTGAAAAATAAGGATGGATTCCCCGATATGTACTTGCATATGTTAGCATTTTGCAGCATACTTTGAAGATCTATACGAACAACTTGTACAAAGTGTTTGAGAATGAATACGTTAAAGGGGAAGGGTGTTGTTAAGATCTTCCTAGCTCAAGTGAAGCCACCGATGATGCAGAGCATACATATGTTGTCTATGATAACTGCTTTTTGAAGAAGTTTGGGTTTGTGGTTAGGTTTAATCTTCCAGACCAAAATATTGTTTATGATTGTAAAAAGTACTGTGAGAGTGGCATTCTTTGCTAGACCCCCTCGGGTTGTAAAAGAAGCTCCAAGTGCTAATGCAGTTGGTGTTCCTAGTTCTATATGGAGGGTTCAGATGCATAGGCAGTTTGAGACATTGCTTCTTGCAAGTGAATAAAAAATACCCAAGCAAGAAAGCTATGTGAAGAAGCTTTTGCCAAGTTAAAGGATGATGTTGGTGTTGTTGTGGGTTCAGTTTATGTTTCTGACACATAAAATGATCAACAGTGTGGTGCTAGTAATAAAATCATTGGTAACCCTAAAGGTTCAAGAAAGAAAGGTGAAAGGAATGTAAGGAGGAAGAGTACATCGGAGAAGATATCAAACTTTGTAGGATCAAGGAAGGCAAGGTTTTCTTCAAGGAATGGAGGACATGTATCTCAACCTCAGGTAAATTCTATTGACAATCTCACTGAATAAGTTATATTTCTTATAGTAATATTTTTTTGGAGTTTACTAAGTTTGTTGCTCAGCCAAGTAGAAATATACTATGTTTCGGCTCACTAAAAGTGTTAATACGCTCACTAATATAGTGTATCTGCTCACTAAAAATATGTATTGGCTCACTACATTTTTCAGTTCTCACACTATTAGTCTTACAGGTTCCACTCACTGCATTTACTAAATATATGTATATGCTTAATTAAAATATGTGTTTCCTACGATGATTTAGGTTGTTGCTACAGGTTCATCTAATCCAGCAAGTGCATCTAATCCAATAATAGATTTTCATGAAATGTATAGGGTTTTTAGCTTGATTTTTGATGAAAGGTTGAGCAACCAAATGGGGGTAGCATTCCTACCAATCAGTTGAATCCTGTTTCTGAAGCTTCTAGCATTCAAGGGTAATATGTTCACTCATCCAGTGTATCTGCTCATTGAAAATATGTATTGGCTTACTAATATAGTGTATCTGCTCACTACATTTATACTTTGGCTCACTAAAGATATGCATATGCTAATTTATTTTGTGAAAGAGGTTACCTAGGAATCAAGCGTAAAATTAAGGTATGATCATACGTTTTTGATTTTCTATGTGTTTATAGTTTTCTTTCATGCTCTGTAAGAATTATATTTTGCTGATTATAAGTAATGTGGGTTGCGTAGGTTTGAGGATATGGCATTGGCTTCTAGCATTAATGAAGTTTTTTTAACATCTGGCGCATTCAATAGTTTTTTTTGAACAAAACTTCAAATGTAAATTTGTATTTTGATTAATAAATTCCATGCTTGTATTTTTATTCATTATGTTGTTTTTATTTTTTTGTGATGTGATGTGATGAGAATTATTTTTTTAATTTGAAAATTAAGTAAATCATGTTGAATAATTTTAAAGTTTATAATAGGATGAGTACTTTTGAAACTTATAAAGATTCATAGCTCACTAGTTTCATCTGCTAGCTCACTATATTTTACAAAATTATTTTCAACTTTTTGATGATTTAACATTATAAAAGAATAGAATTCTATAACAATGACATTTTGTACTGTATAATATTTGCTTTAACATTATAAAAAAATATCATACCAGTTTGATTTTGCATTCATTTCTAGAATTAGGTGATGCATATTTCCATATGCATCATTTTTATTCAAGTCCAATTTTAAAGAAGAAAAGGGTCAAAGAAGATCATGCATGGAAATGTGCCTATTTGGTCTTCTTAAGTGAGTTCAAAGACTCGCGACACTATGGAGAGGTCAAAAAGAGGTTAAGCTTTGCTAGAAATTTGGTGCCGAATTCATCCCTGCGGAACCCGATTTTTGTGACCACTTTTGGACAAGCTCAAGTGGACCCACAACTTGAGGGCCCATGTGCTTTTGAAGCTTAAGATTTCATCTTTCAAATAAGCCCAAGTTTGTTTAATTTGGACATCATTTGATTGGGTAAAATATCACTCAAAGATACGTTATGCTGATCCAGTCCAGTCTGAGATAGGTGCATTGTTTGGGCCATAACTTTCAAACCGCTTATCCAAATTGAGCAAATGAGCCCATTCTGGAAAATAGACTTCCAGGGCTTTCTAACAAGCCCAAGAACGCGTGATTTGGCCGAGTATTCTGGAAGTTATGCTCTGTTGAAGTTGAGGCAGCTGCAAGGATTAATTCTGGGAATATGAAGAGTCTTCGGTTACATGTGATTGTGTGGCTGACATTGTGCACGTTTTGGAGCCTTCTAGATTGGTGTAATCAGCTAAGAAATCCTAGAATATTCCTTGTAACCTCCCCCACCCCTTTTATGATGTGTCTTTCCATTTATCTTAGTCTTTTCATTTTACTAGTTTTAATTGTTAGGAGTTATTTGAGTCCTTTTGTTGTCTTTTGCTGAGCCTATATAAAGGGGGGGCGTGTGAGCATTGTAGATCAGATTTCTAAGGCATTTTCAAGAGTAATTCAAGCACCTTTGAGAGTGATTCTCATTTGTGTCCCAAAAATTCCTAGTTCTATATCTTGAATTTGGCTAATTCAAGTGGTGTTCTAGGTTCTCCTTCTTTTCTTTGGAGTGATTCCTTAGAAGAGTGAAGGGAATTAGCCCAAGACCAAGTTGTGAGTGGCTCCGGAAGGATTATCTCATACACAAAGTCTTGCACTATCCATCTCTAACCTGTTTGGTGATATTCTTCATCTTTCCCATCTTTCTCTCTTTTCATTTTGCTTAAGTTTGATTTGAGTTTGATTTGGATCACTTACCACCCACATATACATCAATTGGTATCAGAGCCACGGTTTTTAAGTGACCCACATCACACCCACGTACATCCCAAAAAGCCAAAATACAAAAAAAAAAAAAGGCACAAACCGGCAAACCCAGTCTCGAAGCCCAGAGAAGTAGCACGGTGCCCCCGTGCCACCCAGCACGACCGTGCCACTATACTTTTCTGCATTTCCTCAAGTCGAAGCATAGCACGGCCTGCCCGTGCCCCCTTGCACGACCGTGCCACTTTCCCTGCTGCATATTCTTCCTTCAAAGCATCTCCAACATGTCTACAAAGTCCACAAGAAGCGACCAAGCACGTGTGGAAGAGTTAGAAGCGCAAGTCACTTATCTTCGAACTCAACTTGGGCAACTTTTGGAGGAAAAACGAAGGTGGATTCATAGCCCCACTCCCTCTCGTCCTCATGAACCGGTGGTCGAATCGGAAGAAGAAGTCTTTCAATCCCGAGCCAATTCTAGTGACGAAGAAGCCCCAAGGAGACGAAGGCAAGGAGGCAATATTGGTGGTGTCCGAATTGACATCCCTGAATTTGAAGGCCAACTTGACCCGGACTTATTTCTCGATTGGTTGCACACCATTGAGAGGATCTTTGAATATGAGGACATCCCGGAGGACAAGAAGGTGAAACTCGTAGCCCTTAAACTCCGCAAATATGCTTCAATCTGGTGGGCTAACCTTGGAGCGAAAAGAGCAAGAAATGGGAAAGGGAAAATTAGAACGTGGGCCAAAATGAAAGAAAAACTCAAGGCCAAGTTTCTTCCCTCTCACTATGTGCAAGACAATTATCTCAAGCTCCATCGACTCAAGCAAGGATCCAAGAGTGTGGAAGAATACACTCGGGAGTTTGAACAACTCCTTCTCAAATGCGACTTGAAAGAAGATGACTCTCAAACCTTGGTAAGATACTTAACCGGACTTGATGAGTCTATTGCTCATATTGTTGAATTGCAACCATATTCATCCCTTGATGACTTGAGTTCTCTAGCCTACAAGGTAGAACAACAAAAGAAATCAAAGGGAAAGAGTATCCTATCCAAGCCTCTCTCTCGTCCTTACCCCACACAAAGGCTTCCGTACTACCCTCCTCGTCCACAAAATCCCCCACCACCACAAACCAAAAACACCTACTCCTTTATTAAGGATGAGAAGAAAATCACCTTGACCCCTATTCCATCGTGCCAAAGCCCCAAGCCACAAAAAGACCGACAAGCCTTAACCCTCATTCATCCTTCCCAAACCCTTGCCCCCAAAGAAGATTTCCCACTTCCGCCTCTTCTCCTCACCAGGTATGACCCGTTTTATCATCCTCCCCTCACCCTCTTCTATATCTCTCTAGAGGTGATGCCCTGTGACCTCCTTCCCCAAAAGCTCCCATATTGTAAGCGCGACCCCTTTCTTGAGAGGCTTGCCAACCCTTTGAGTTTGAGGACAAACTCAAAACAACCCGGGGAGTATGATGCATATTTCCATATGCATCATTTTTATTCAAGTCCAATTTCAAAGAAGAAAAGGGTCAAAGAAGATCATGCATGGAAATGTGCCTATTTGGTCTTCTTAAGTGAGTTCAAAGACTCATGACACTATGGAGAGGTCAAAAAGAGGTTAAGCTTTGCTAGAAATTTGGTGCCGAATTCATCCCTGCGGAACCCGATTTTTGTGACCACTTTTGGACAAGCTCAAGTGGACCCACAACTTGAGGGCCCATGTGCTTTTGAAGCTTAAGATTTCATCTTTCAAATAAGCCCAAGTTTGTTTAATTTGGACATCATTTGATTGGGCAAAATATCACTCAAAGATACGTTATGCTGATCCAGTCCAGTCTGAGATAGGTGCATTATTTGGGCCATAACTTTTAAACCGCTTATCCAAATTGAGCAAATGAGCCCATTCTAAAAACTAGACTTCTAGGAATTTCTATCAAGCCCAAGAACGCGTGATTTGGCGGAGTATTCTGGAAGTTATGCTCTGTTGAAGTTGAGGCAACTGCAAGGATTAATTCTGGGAATATGAAGAGTCTTCGGTTACATGTGATTGTGTGGCTGACATTGTGCACATTTTGGAGCCTTCTAGATTGGTGTAATCAGCTAAGAAATCCTAGAATATTCCTTGTAACCTCCCCCACCCCTTTTATGATGTGTCTTTCCATTTATCTTAGTCTTTTCATTTTACTAGTTTTAATTGTTAGGAGTTATTTGAGTCCTTTTGTTGTCTTTTGCTGAGCCTATATAAAGGGGGGGCGTGTGAGCATTGTAGATCAGATTTCTAAGGCATTTTCAAGAGTAATTCAAGCACCTTTGAGAGTGATTCTCATTTGTGTCCCAAAAATTCCTAGTTCTATATCTTGAATTTGGCTAATTCAAGTGGTGTTCTAGGTTCTCCTTCTTTTCTTTGGAGTGATTCCTCAGAAGAGTGAAGGGAATTAGCCCAAGACCAAGTTGTGAGTGGCTCCGGAAGGATTATCTCATACACAAAGTCTTGCACTATCCATCTCTAACCTGTTTGGTGATATTCTTCATCTTTCCCATCTTTCTCTCTTTTCATTTTGCTTAAGTTTGATTTGAGTTTGATTTGGATCACTTACCACCCACATATACATCATTAGGCATAGTTGAAGATATAGCTCATTGGTTTTGGCTGTTAGCTGACTGGTTTTGTCTGCTAGCTCACTGGAATTAAGCATAGTAAAAGATATAAAATACTCAATAGTAAATGCTAAATACTACTACTTCACCATCATTAAGTGCAAGCATAGTGATAGTATTCATTTAAGAGAATTGGGTGCATAAGTTCCTAAAGTTAGTCTAACTAAAGCAAGGTTCATTACTCATGCTGCTGGCACTTGAGGATGGCTTAATTTTGCATTCATTTCTACTTGTTGTTTATCATGGAACCTCTTCACTCTATTCCTGTATATGTTTTCTTTATTGTTGATGATCTCATAGCAGTACCGTGCTCGCATTACATCAAGTAGATTTTTGTCCTGCAAATAAAATAAAAAAAGGAAACAAACCATTTGTGGTTCTGCAATTAATAGGTGTTGTACTTATTTCAAGATATTTTTACAGAGAAAATATTTTTGGTAGACTTACTTCATTTTTCTTGAAGCCATAATCCCATTTATCTGCTTGGCCAAAGTAAGACTCCATATGCCTCTTGTAGAATATTCCACAGTCTGTGACATTATCTGTTATTCTCTATGGCATTCTAATTCACACTGGTTTCATCTTCACTACTATTTCATGTTTGGGGTGGCCAACACTGTCCTGAAGAAATCTCCCAAAAGCTCTTGCCTGTGTGCAACCAACAATTTTGTTCAGCTCACTGGAATTGTTTAATAGCTCACCAAATATGTTTGTTAGCTCACTAAACAACATTTTGTCCATCATTAATTCTCAGCACACTACATATGTGTCTTAGCTCACCAAATATCTGTGTTAGCTCATCAAAAATGTGTGTTAACTCACCAAATATGTCAGCTCACCAAATATATGAGTTGATTTATTATAAATTAAATGAATCAGTGAATATTTGAATATACCACTAATAGATGTGTTTCTCCATATGTGGTTTTGTATGGAGCATTTATGTGCATGTTGTCCATAATGTCAAGCCTTTCTCCTTTAAATCAGAGCAGAAGATAAAGAAGTGCTTTTTGTGACATACAGTGAAGAACACCTTCAAATAGGAAGATGAATAATATTAGATAATGTGGTAGTATAATACACAATGAAAATGTATTATATTAATGCCTACCAGTTGCAATTGTTTAGCTGATAACCTTTTGTTACATCTCTGGAATTCTCTCTCAAGAATTGTTTCACAATCAGTGTACCTTGCCTCTTCTAATTTTGCTGCATTTATCAAGGGGTCCAAGGTTGACTGCATTTTTGTAGTAGTATCATTAGGTGTTTGATCATTTGTATTTGTGAACAAAAATAAGTATATAATTACCATTGCATCATGTTGGATAATTTCGAGTGTCAATAAAAGGCCGCAAGTATATGACTATCATCGTAGTACTTAAGGGTCATCTCCACAAGGATGAGGATGAGATTAAGATCAACCTAGCTAACTAATTTTCCAAGTTAAATAAACCATAGCTATATCCACAAAAGCTTAGTAACTATTAGTTCACATAATCACAATAAGCAACTAAGATAAATTCAAAGTCAATCAGTAACCCTAAAGATTCCCTATCACCCCTGCCGTAAATCAAATAATATCAACTCCAATCAAATGAGAATTAATCTAGCACCAACACAACCCTAAAGGAGCACCACACCATTAAAACAGAGAAATGAACCAACAAAGGCAAGCAGAGCAGGCATAACAAATGAGGTAGGCAGGCAGGGCAGGGGAAGGGGGGATAGCGGAACCAAAACAGATCAAAAATAGGAGCACAAATGTAATTTAACCTAGAAAATAGAACAAACATAGAGTAGAAAATAGAGGAAGAGGAAGAATCAGAGGCTCACTGCCTGTGTGACCAGCGCACTCCATTAATCAATCTTCATCAGCAGCACAAGAACAACCCAGAACTAAGTAACAAATGAGCTTTGAAGCTCGTTAACAATGGCAAATTTGCCTTTACTAAAGCCTCCATAGATCAAAAATAGGGGAGGTGGAAGACCAAAATCCATCAAACTTGAACCCAAAATATTATGATTACAAGCTAGCTTGCACCGCATCCTTCAATTTATACTCAAACTGGCTCAATCACAGTCCTTGATTTACATGGCATCGTGGATGGTCGAGATGGGGATGACGATGTGGGTGTGCTGGCGGTGCGTGGAATTCAAATGAGGATGGTGGATGTGGATGGAAGTGGCATGGTTGTGGCGTGGTGGTTGGAGTTTGATCGAGTGAGAGATGAGGAAGATGGAATGAGATGAAGATGGAAGGGGCATTTTTCGGGGGCCTCTTTCCCGTGGGAGCTGAGAAGAGAGAGAAAGAGTGAGGGGTAAGGGGGAAGGGGGGTCACATGAGGCGCGCGTGGGGGGGGATGAAGTCACGTGCCAGGCGCAAGGCTGGGGTTTAGGTTTTTCCTTTTATTTCTTTTTTCCTTTTGGGTTATAAAAGATAATGGGCTAAGGAAAGTCGGCCGGGTTTGAGTTGATTTGGCCCACTTCTTCATTGTTGGCTTTTCTTCATCTTTTTCCTGCATTTTTTTGCCACTTTATTCAATACCTACAAACAAAATAAAATTAAATAAAAATCTAAAAATAACAATTATTACGAGCATAAATTAAGCATAAGGATATGGTAAAAATGGCATATTTTTAGCACAAATAAATACCCCCACACCAAGATTTTGCTCATTTTTTAGTAAAACAGCTAAACTACCTAAAAAGAAACGGAAAATAAGACAAAGAAAATTCTAACTCACTCTCGTAGGAATCACGGCTGCACTTAGCATGTGTAACAAGCCCTCTAAACCCCTAGGACACCCCTAGTGGACGAGTAAGGCCTCGTGAGAGTTTACAGAAGATGTACCCACAAAATCTATAAAAGAAAACCAAAAATCAAAAATCAAAAATCAAAAATCTTTTTGGATGTTTTTCACAAAAACTTTTATGTACAATGGCGGGGAAAATATATACACATTCTAATCAACCACATCACTCAAGCAACCTAAGCACTAGATCGCATATAAATGCAATGTACACATCAAGAAATCCTTAATCCCCTTTGATGGGGTCTATACACAATCTTTAACCCCACTTAGGAATTGTGTACAAGCATGACTGGTAGAATCTCACTGTAGGAAAATGTGGAACACTCTCACTCATATGTTTAAAATATAACAAGGTTCACTCAGCTCTCTTGCAATTATACGAACTACCATAAGCTTGGTAAGATTCTTAATTCTCCACCACTAAAATGCAAAATGAAAAATAATAATTAAGCGGGCTTTTTAGGGGTTGTAATGGGCTGAAGGTTAAGGGTAAGAGAGGGATAAATGATTTGGGAAATGAGGAGTTAAAAGTCAAAGCTAATGAGCAACCATCACTACACCAATTACAATGAGCACACATTCTCTCAACCACAAAAATAAGAACACACCCCATTATGAAACTGACCATTGGAAATGAGTATACATAATGATACATCCATGCCAAACACTCTTACTCATAACTATTTGAATTTTCAAGAGATTTTTTCTCTCAACTTTTTTTTCTCAACTTTTTTCAAAGGAAACTTTTTTTTTCATTTGTTTTTTTCACTTTGCTTTTTTTGCCTTTTTTGTTTCTTTTTTTTTTTCATGAAAGAAAATGAATGATTGGCATGCACAAAAATAATATAACTCAATTTCCAAATGATCAACGTTAAACATCCCCAACTATAACCAAAATCAACCACCAAAGTCATAAAATACCCAAAAGTTACCCACGAAATAATGAAGTATTACCTCACTAGCCTTGGCTTAGAGGCAGAAAAATGTGTTTAGGTTAAGGGTTAAAGTGAAGGGTTCACAACAACAACTAGGTTAAGGCCCGAAAGGGTAAAACAAAGGGTAAAGCATTCACATTCGGGCGGCAATTTGGCTATGTAGCCTAGAAAACAAATGAATGCCTCTATCATATTATCATAATGCACATGCTAAATGTGATTTCAAAGAGAATCAAAGTAAGTTCTAGATATGTAATCATGGAAGAGACACACATGAAAGAAAAATGGGACTAAAAATGATGAATTAGTCTATAAGGATCAAAATCTCACGAGTTCATCTACCAAAGTCAAGTTTACATCGAAATAATGTTGGGGGTTTAGATCGTATACAAACATCACACTTTAGGACTAAGTTTTATTAGTGCACACCACATCTGTATACAACCTAACACTAAAGGAGCAAGAGAACATAGCCAACCAGAACTAGCACATAAATTCCCCAAAAAACAAAAATCTTTTTTGATTTTTAAATTTTTTAATTATTTTTTAAATTTTTTAAATTTTTTTTTCAAAGTTTCCCTACCCCACACCTAAATCTCACAATGTTCTCGTTGGGAATGGAAAGAAACATCAAACACAAAATAAAGCCCAAAAAAAAACACTAATAAAAACACGACTCAAAAACAAAAAGGACATGACTCAAAAACAAGTGTATAATATATATACACAAGATAGAGAAAAACAAAAGCAGCCAACTATACAAAAAGAAAAGAAAAAGGAAAAGGAGAAAAAGAGAGAAGAAGAGAAGAAATTTCTTAGCAAACCAGGTCGGGTGCTAAGTACAATCGAGCTATGGCCTCCAGAAATCAGTGCAAATAGAGGCCCATGGAGCATCAACCACTCCATATCAAATGAAACATCACTACTCAAGTCAAAAACCATTAGAGCATGAAGCAGCTTGTCAAATTGGCAAGAACAACTCTCAACCAGATTACAACAGTAAAAATGAAAAGGTTGGTGCCAAGAGGAATACATCCACCATATCAATGCAACACAAGTAACAGGCCACTTCAACTTGTCCAATAGTTGGGCCCAATTAGGTAGCAGACAGATGTACTCAATATTAGCCAGTAAAGTTGTCATCAGCTTAGAGATGTGATTATCAGCAAGAATGAGGAGTCAAGGTAAAATAGTGGGTCGGAAATCCACAAGTCTGTTAATTTCAAAAGGCGGAAGAGTCGGTTCGAAATCAAAATTCACAATGACAAAATTATCAGACTCAACAAATTCAGACTTGCAAGATTCAAAAAGGAAGTCAGTTTGGATGGGGTCAAAAGAAAAAGATTCATATTCAGCACAGAAACCCTCATCAAGCTTTTATCAATATCAAACCCACGTGAAAAAGATTCATATTTCATAAAAAGAATATCATCATCAAAGTCCAAAATAGTGGGCTCAATTACCTCCTCGCATGAGTCCTGTAAAGACATAGCTTCTGACTTATCTTTATCATGATGCTCATTGTAAGTTGTGGTGCTCAGATCTAACTCACTATGGTCCCTAAGGTCTTCAGCCACCTCAAATTCACATGAGTGATTAAAAGGGGCGGGTGGGTCGGCATAAACGAGGATATCTTCAGTGACATCCTTAGGTGAGCTAGTGTGGGATGCAATATCAGGTGACAGAGACATAGGGAGGTCACTCTCTTGTTCTAGGCTAGGCAAAGACTCAACACCTTGAAAATTTGACTCAGATTGATAAGAGGGCTTAAAATCATCATAGAGACTAACTTCAGGTTTAGGAGATCCTAAACTAGAGTTAGGCTCACGCAAATTAATATCTTCCCTACTTTGTTTAAAATAGTAAGAATATTTAGCAATTCTCTCCTTTATAGTCTCTACCATTTTATCAGTCAATTCACTTATCTTCTTTTCAACACTTGTACATGTAGCATCCACATAATCACGATGTGGACAAGTGTGAACATCATGATCAAACAACTCACAGTAATCACAGAAAGCAGGAGACACATAAGAGTGAGATGGGTCATATGAGTTCATAAAGTAGTCGTGATGGAAAGGATTAGCATGAAAAACAGACTTGCTATGAGCTAGGTATCTAAAATTCTTTTTAGCTTGTTCAAACGCATAGGCATCCTAAGCCAATTTTTCAAAGAAATCTCAAACCTCATCTTGAGTTTTAGACAATAATCCTATTAAATCTTCAGGACAAATAGACTCAACATAATCTCTAGATGCAGAATTCAAACCCACACAGCAATGACCTTACAAATTTTTCATTTTTGAAAATTTTGATTCAATTAAGGACGATAATCATTAAGTCTCGATAAATAACTCTAGAAATGTTCATGCTCGAATTGTGAAAAATTGAAAACTGGCATTTTGAATTTTTTTCAATTTTAAGAATTTTTTTCAATTTTAAGAAGCTTTCAATTTTTTTAGGATTTTCAATTTATTTATTTTTTAAGTTATTTTTTCAAAGGAAAGAAAATGTCTCTAGAGCACTAATTACAAACTAATAACTAAAACAAAAATAAGAGACTAAAACAATTAAGTTAACCACACAAAATAAACTAACAAAAATAAAACTATATTACCAAAAGAGAAGAAAGACCAAAAAGACTTAAACAACAAGAAATACCCTAGTGTAAAAAGCCAAAGAGGAGCACATACACAAAGCTTGTACACCATTTTCTTAAATCAAAATCCTAAAAAAAATAAGAGCGAAAAAAATAAAACAGAAAAACAAACTCCTAAGATCAGAAATCTATATGCATAAATTCAACACAATCACAAGGGACATGAACATATTTTTTTTTTGAATTTTTTCTATCCCCAAACAGTGCCGACAAATCCAAACAGAAAATTAATTCTAAAAATCACAGAAAATTCCAAACAGTCCTAAAAGTTCCAAAAACATTCACACAAACTCTAAAAATTATGCTGAATCCAGGAAAAATAGCAGACCAGCAAAAATCAACCTAGAAATGCTCCAGAAAATTCAAACAGAAAATGAAACTGGTGAAAATTCTACAATGTGGTGTTTTTTTTCTGATCAGTTATGCCATGATTCTTTTTGCTGCACATAAACCAAATTTGTTAGTACTATTTTTTTTTTCCAGCAGCAAATAACTTATAAAAATCTAAATGACACTAATCTAAACAAAAATCAAAATACTAATTTAACTCAAAAATAAAAGAAATAATCTAAACTAGATTACTAAAATGAAATAACGACTCAAACTAAACCGAAAATCACAATTATAAAACTAAAACGAAAGCGACTTAAATAACTCAAATAACTAAACTATGACTTGATGCAACCGAATTTCACAAATCCATCCCCAGCAATAGTGCCAAAAACTTGTTGAATAATTTCGAGTGTAAATAAAAGGCCGCAAGTATACCACTATCGTCGTGGTACTTGAGGGTCGTCTCCATAAGGACGAGGATGAGATTAAGGTAGGTTAATCTAACTAAATAATTTTCCAAGTTCAATAAACCATAGCTATATCTACAAAAGCTTAGTAACTATTAGTTCACATGATCACAATAAGCAACAAAGATAAATTCAAAGTTAATAAGTAACCCTAAAGATTCCCTATCACCCCTGCCGTAAATAATATAATATCAACTCTAATCAAATGAGAATTAATCCAAGACCAACACAACCCCAAAGGAGCACCACATCATTAAAACGGAGAAATGAACTAACAAAGGCAAGCACAGCAGGCAGAACAAATGAGGTAGGCAGGCAAGGCAGGGGAAAGGGGGATAGCGGAACCAAAACAGATCAAAAATAGGAGCACAAACATAATTTAACCTAGAAAATACGAGGCTAACTGATCGTGTGACTAGCCCACTCCATCAATCAATCTTCATCACCAGCATAAGAACAACCCAAAACTAAGCGACAAATGAGCTTTGAAGCTCGTTAACAATGGCAGATTTACCATTGCTAAAGCTTCCACAGATCGAAAGCAGGGGAGGTGGAAGACCAAAATCCATCAAACTTGAACCCAAAATATTACAATTACAAGCTAGCTTACACCACATCCTTCAATTTATACTCGAACCGGCTTAATCACAGCTCTTGATTTGGATGGTATCGTGGACCGTCAAGATGGGGCTGACGATGTGGGTGTGCTAGCGGTGCGTGGGATTTGAATGAGGATGGTGGATGTGGATGGAGGTGGTGTGGTTGTGGTGTGGTGGTTAGAGTTCAATTGAGGGAGAGATGAGGAAGATGGGATGAGATGAAGATGGAGGGGTGATTTTTTGTGGGGTCTCTTTCGTATGCGAGTCTTAAATAGAGAGAAAGGGTAAGGAGTAAGGGGGGAAAGGGGGTCCATTTGTGGCGCGCGTTGGAGGGGAGGAATGAAGTCACGTGCCAGGCACATGCAAGGCAGGGGTTTAGGTTTTTCCTTTTATTTCTTTTTTTCTTTTGGGTTATAAAAGATAATGGGCTAAGGAAAGTTGGTCGAGTTTGAGTTGATTTGGCCCACTTCTTCATTTTCGACTTTTCTTCATCTTTTTCTCGCATTTTTTTGCTCATTTATTCAATACATACAAACAAAATAAAATCAAATAAAAATATAAAAATAACAATTATTACGAGCATAAATTAAGCATAAGGGTATTGTAAAAATAGCATATTTTTAGCACAAACACATCAACTGGTGCAAAAAATCTTCTTGGAGATTCTTCACTTCTTTTTCTCTCCAAGTTGTTGAGGATAGCAGCCCAGACATTGATCACATGTGCATCAATGTATTCCCTTGGATGCATGGTTGACATGTGATACCGATTTGCAACATGTGTTTCGATATCAAATAATTCTTCACTGATTTAGCAAGAAAAGGAAAAAAAAATATAAGTATATATTCATTATAACTTAAGTGTTTGTAAGTACTGCTGTCTGGAAGTTTTGTGCTTAATTTGAATCAAGGTCCTCTGATAGATGGAATACATAATTGGCAACGATCTTTTTCTGGGCTAAAAACTCCCCTGTAATCTTTGTTATTCTCTACACAAAAGGAGAGCAGAAGGGCTCTGTCATTGACCCCTTCTGTCTCCTCGGTTGATGTCTTGCCTTCTTGGTGTGCTCTTCTTCTATAAAAGATTGTATTAGAGTTGATGATAATATAGCTCACTGAATACATAATATGGGTGAGTGCTCACTAAAATAGATGTCCTACTCACTAAAATGTTTGTTTTGCTCACTAAATAGAGATTATGGCTCACCACTCACTGAACTATATGTTCTACTCACTAAACTATATGTTCTGCTCACTAACATATATGTTCTGCTCACTAACACATGTATTCTGCTCACTAACATATATGTTCTGCTCACTAAAATATATGTTCTGCTCAGTAAAATTTAACTTCTGCTCACTAACAATGTACACCAGCTCACTAAAAGAAAAATATTCACTACTGACAAAGTCTTCTTTACTTATTCCTAGAGCCATCTCAAAGTGATGTGTGCTTACAAGATGTGTCATTCTAGCTCACTGTAATGTAAATTATCGTTTAACAACAACTAGCCCATAGCTTAGTAAAAAGTATGTTTTGTTCACTGAAATTAACATTCTGCTCACCGAAAAATTCTTACTAGCCTTATGTGTTGTTTTCCTTTTGCCATCTTCTCTGCCAGGAGATTTTTGCTTTGGCTGCTCTTCTTCACTTGTTTTCTAACTTTCTTGTTACTTTGTTTGTGTTTCTGGAATTGGTGGTGGTGTCTTAAATGATTCATGTGGTGGTTGTGCCTCAAGAGTCTGTGATGGGTGTTGTGGTGGGGGGTGGTGGTGTTTGTAGTGTCTGTGTGTAGGGGGGAGGGTGGTGGTGTCTAAAGTGTTTTTTTTGGGGGGATGGTGGTGTCTGATGTATTTTTATAGGGGGAGGGTGGTGGTGTCTGATGTGTCTCTATAGGGGGAGGGTGGTGATGTCTAACTTGTTTTTACAGGGAGGGAGGGCGGTGATATCTGAAGTGGTGCTAGTGGTGCTGGTGTTAGAGAAGCCGGGCTTTGGCTATCATCAATCAACTTAAACTGGGCATGTCATTGCCCCCTTTCCTTGATGCAGGACTTTTGCTTCTTACACTTTTGGCTTTGTGGCTGCTGGTCTTTTGTTGCTTTACGAAGGCATTCTCTAATTTAGTTATTGCCTCAAGTACAACAACTCTATTCCACCATTCATCATCTTAACTGAATGGTGGTATCTCAAGACTTTCACCCCTTTTTCTTTTTTTGCTGTTGGTGGGGATTTTGAGATTTGAGCCTCATAGTATGAAGAGAACATGCTTATTGCCGCATCTCTTATTTTCTTGAGTGCTTCATTGTTTTGGTACCTTTTTGACAAGTACTCCATAAAGGTCTTATACCTCTTAAATGCACTCGCTAAAGCCTTTGTTACTTTAGCCATTTCTTCTATATCTTTCTGTATGTGGACATCATTCAAGTATTATAAGATGTTAGATAGATGTTTGTTTAAATTCTTTCCTTCTCCTTAATTGATATAAATGAATTAAATGATACCTCTAATTTTAATGTTTCATCATTTTGTGAAAACATCTTTGGCTATTCTTCCTTTTGTGGATGAGGTTCTCTGGCTTATTCAGGATGCTCTTCTCTATTTATTTATATTGGAGGCTCCACTCTGCCGTTTCCAAAGCCTTTCGTCACTTCTTTGGCACCAACTTGATTAGCCCTTCTCTCTTCTTTCACTTATTCCCTCAGCTTTTCTGTTGTTCAGCCTTTGATTGTTGGGAATTACCTCTCAACAGTCCTTCTTGTATGGAGAACTCTGTCAAGATATAGCATATGCAAGAGAAATGTTCATTGTAATCAATTCTATATGGTTCACCAAAAATGAATCTATGCTCACTAAAATATAGTTCCTGCTTACCAAAAATGTATACTAGCTTACTGACATAAAGTAATGTTCTCTAAGGATAATTCCTATTTCGTTCACTAAAATTGTTAATATAGATCAATGTAACAGGTTATTGTCAACTATGAACAAGTCCTTTATAGCTCACTAAAACTGAAAATTTTCTCACTAAAAGATATGTTCTGCTCACAAAGATATATGGTCTGCTCACTAAAAATAGTGCTCCGCTCACTAAACATATTGGTTTGCTCACTAAAATATATAATATCTCACTAACATAAAGTAATGTTCTGTAACAATAAGTCCTATTTGTATGTGGGGTACGTGATGTGTGCTCACTAAAATGGTCATTATAGATCAATGTAATAGACAATTGTCACCTATGAATAAGTTCTCCATAGCTCACCAAAAATATTGTTGTGCTTACTAAAATATATATTTTGCTTACTAAAATGTATGTTCTACTCACTAAAGTAAATGGTCTGCTCACTATGATATATGTTCTGTTCACTAAAAATATTGTTATGCTCACTAAATATATACACTGAAAGTGATATTATGCTTACTAAAAACATGATATTCTGATAGAATAGAAGGAAATTACCATCAAGAAGAGAATAGGCCCATCAAAGTTTGAAACCCTCTTCTTGATAGATTCACACAATCTGTCAATGGTGTACTGACACCAATCAATTGTTGCTATGTCTTCAACATTAGCAACATTCTTGGCAAAATAGGGTGCGCAATGTACATTCTTCGAACTGTTGAAAAAGCAAGAGACCATGTACAGCACAAAGTTTCTTGAAACTTTCCCCTACATCAGCCTGGCTTAGTATGTATTGTGGCATTCGGCTGAGCTTAGGGGTCCTATCTTGTAGATTCCACTCCTTTCTCTATGCTGAGAGGACTTTATTATATTTGGCGTCCTTGAGCTTTTTGCCATAAAACTCCTCAATCTTCCTTCCACCAATGGGCAGTGCCAATGTGAGATGCACATCCATTGGTGTAATCTCAATCTTCTTGTTAGCTAATATGTACAAGGTAACTGAGTATGGGTTAAATCTATCTACAAGCCATTTGCATCAATGCCCCGACAATTCATTTACTTGTAAATGGAGGAATCCTCCAAACCCATATCTCGTATTGCCTATTTCTGTGCCCCATTGAAATTGTCAATCATTGCAACAAGCTCTGATAGTGACATTCTGGTTTGAAAGATCTTTTTGGGTTTTATGTCTGCCTCTCCAGGTTCTGGCGCAAATTGCACAGACTTGGGGTGTTGAACACGGATGGTAGTATTTGTGTGTTGTTTTGGGGATTTATATTGTTATTCATATTGCAAAACTGAGAGCTATGCATGCTTTACAGGAGTTTTTGCGTTCTTCTGGACAACCTGCCTCTCCTCATCAGCTTGTGCCGTAGTAGACTTTTTTGACCTCACTTACATTTGCTTTGGTCTGGACTTTGATGCTTGTTTTATCTTCTTGATTATCTTCACCACACTTTATCATCAAAGTCAGATTCATCATAATGCCCAGGGGGAGGCATTTTGTAAGTGGTGTCCTCTACAGTGTCATCTGTTTCCTCTAAAAGTAGTCGATGAATGTTGGTGATTGTTTTTTCCAAGCTTTCTTGGGCAGTGTTTTTTGTAACATTGGGGGATTCTCCGCTCTGAATTCTTCTTTCCCCCCTTTGTTCTTTTCTGTTGCCAATCTTCTCTTGTGCATCATTTTTCTTTGACTCATTTTTCCTTTTTTCAGCACCACCTTTTGTTTTTCCCTTGCTGTGGGAGTGTTTTGTTGAGGTGGTTCTCTTATTTTTTGTTTATCTTGTTCCCCCTCTCCATGTTGAGTAGCTTGTGATTCTTCCATAGCATACATAGTTTGTTTTTCCCCTGCTATGGGAGCTTGGACTTGTTCATCTTCTGAACTTATTGGATTGTTGCAAATATTTCTATTCTTCCTAACTTCTTATTTCACCCCTCTTTTCTTTGCAGTAGTACTTGATGAGCTGGTTTTTCCTTTAGATGTTTTGTCCCTTGGTGTGGACAGGTTTTCTTGCTCCTTTTCAAGCTATGAAGTGTGTTCTTGATTTGGTGGAGCTTCCTTGTTTGCTTCTTCTGTAGCTATACATGGTACTTTGTACAAGTGAACAAGATGTATAACTCAATAAATGTGCAATGTTTAATCTAATTTGGAGCTCTTTATATATATTTCAGATCACTAAAGTAAACTATCTGCTTACTAGAATTACAGCTCAATTTACTAAATATAGTTGTCTGCTCACTACAATTGCAGTTCAACTCACTAAACATAGTTGTTTGCTCACTACAAATGCAGTTTAGCTCACTAAATAAAATTGTAGATGTATAGTTTACTGGCTATCTAAAATATAAGATTAACTCACTAGATATAGGAACTAGTAAACCAAAAGAGATTGGAATGCTTAACAGCACATGGTGGTACATGATAAGAACAAAGAAGACGAATTTCCATATTGCTCACTAGATATGTGTAATAGCTCACCAAAGCATAGTTTATGGCTCACTAATTGACAGCAATTAACCTAGAATATAATGTATAACTCCTTTGAATACAATTTCTCCTCACTACATATGTAATTCAGATCATTACATATAAACCTATATAATGTAGCCATATCTTGGCCTGCATTATGAGTAATACCCTCTTGCATTCCTTTAATTTGTTTCATTTGTTTTATTTTGATCCTTTGGGCTTTAATAAAAAGAAAAATATAATTTAGTGTAGTGAACTATACTGTGTGTGCTTGGATATATTTAAAGTGTAATTACCTGAAGTTCACTGAATAAGAAGAGATGTCTTAGACAAATTGCATAATTATATCTTGAGGGCTTGTGCTTGACCCTTATGTCTTTGATCTATCGAATAATATTACATCTAATGTTAATAGTCCAGTACATGTGATAGCACACTAGAATAAAAGGTGTAGCTCACTAAAATAAGATTAAGGCTCACTACAATATAAGCTACAACTCACTATATATGTGAAATAGTATATCAAAAGAGATTAGAGTTCTAGACTGCACACTACAATGTATGGTACCACTTACTAAACTCAAGGCATGGCACACAAGGATGTAAAGTACAGCTCACTATAATATAAGGCACACCTCACTAAAGCATGCATATGTTGAAAGTCAATATAATATAAGGTATAGCTCACAAAATTCAAATCATAGCTCACTAACTTCAAGTCATAGGTCACTACAATATAAGGTACAGTTCAGTATAGTATGCATAGGCTGATAGCCACTAGAATATAATTTAAAGCTCACTAAATTCTAGTCATGGCTTACTAAATTCAAGTCAGAGCTCACTATAATAGAAGGTGCAACTCACTACATTATGCATAGGCTGATAGCCACTAGAATATAATTTACAGCACACTAAATTCTAATCATGGCTCACTAAATTCAAGTCATAGGTCACTATAATATAAGGTACAACTCACTATACCATTTTTGCTGAGGAAATTTAGACTGATGTTCAGTATTGTCATGGCTCACTACACGTGTCATAGCTCACTAAAATACCATATATAGGTCTCTAACATACGTATACTGTGCGTAATCAGATCTGCATTTGTTTTTCATTTTCTTTAGAAATGTAGATAAAAGTGTACATCAAATTACGTGTTTTCTTGTGAATGTGTTGACAGAATCAGGTATTTGTGGTTACTGTTCACTAATTATGTACTTTGGCTCACTAATATTAGATTTGGGTTTTCAACATACCTTTTTTGAGCAGTGTTTGATTAATCACTAGCAAATCTCTTCTTCGCTACTGTTGAATGGTGAGTTTCCATCTGCAAACATTGCAAAAGTGAGATTATAAGAGAGCAATTTTCTTAATACCTAGAATGCTAAGGGAATTCCTTGTTTTGTTTCAAACAAGCAAATAAATTTCGTTTATTGCTAAAACTTACATCGAAATGTTTGGTTCACGCTTCAATGATGATTTTCCGAAGATTTCTTGGTAGAATCCGTGAACAAGTGCGGCACAATTTTGCCAAATTGAGCACGAATGTGAGCAGTTTTGGACAGAGAGTAAGTGGAAGTTCGTGGGTTGTTTGTGTTTTGAAAGGACGGTTTTGTGAGCGCTTTTTTTGGTTTTGCATTTTTTTGGAGTAGTTTCTTTATTTTCCGTATGTGGCATGCCAGCTGGACAATTGTGGGGCCAGTTGTACATTTTCAATTGTACAATCGGGTGGACCATATACTAACTGTTATTGAAACTTTTCAAGCATATCATTCGTGTACATATAAAGGATCTTATATTTGAGTTAATCAAAAGATATATCATAATAGATTTGAAGATAAATATAAAATGTTGCTCACTAAACATATACTATAGCTCACAAAAAATCGCAATGTAGCGAACTAAAAATCCGCACATCAAATATGATATATCATTAAAAATATATAATATCTCACCAAAAAATGCAGTACTGCTCCTAAACAAATATCATATCCTAGAATATAGACTATAATGTGTATTTGCTTATTAAAAATGTGCACATGAATTAAGAAAGAAAAATTAAAATAAAAAAGAGGAGTGAAATGGAAACGTAATTATCTTAAAAAGGGCG
Source organism: Carnegiea gigantea (assembly GCA_029747015.1). NCBI lineage: Eukaryota > Viridiplantae > Streptophyta > Magnoliopsida > Caryophyllales > Cactaceae > Carnegiea > Carnegiea gigantea. The sequence continues at coordinate 97,164 of JAKOGI010001186.1, forward strand.
AAAGTGGTTAATAGTAAAATAATAAAAATGGAACTTTTTAAATATCAAAAGAGAAAGTGAAATAAAAAGAGGAATAAAATGAAAAATAAATTATCTCACAAAAAAAGGGAAACTAATGATCTCTAAAAGAAGAGAAAGTAATTTGTGATCCCCAACCAAAAAAAAAAAAAACAGAAAGCAAGTCCTTACTCCTAGATCAAGTCTCGAGAACTTGCAGAAACTAGTTTATATCCCCTTTGCTTTGCCAATCTAGCACTTGCATACTTAGTTGATAATTAATGCAATAACCATAAAATAAATGTGCATTGGGAGTCTGGGCGTACAACTAGCTTTGTCCACCCGGATGGACGATATAGCGTTTGTAACATCTAGTATGATTGTACAACTTTGCTTTTAATTGAAATTGGATAAACTATTTAAATATAGAAGACTTCTCAATTCCATAAGAAAGTCAATGGATAATGTAGGGAAAGTAACAAATATTTTCATGTCATTTGTAACTTGTTTAATAATTATCAAATGTCAAGAACAAAGGGAGTATTATATATGTATTATATATGGCCTATTGTTGTCATTATTATAATTGCATCGTTATTATTGTTATTACCACCATTGTTTATTATTATTATTATTATTATTATTATTATTATTATTATTATGCTTTGTACTCCTTTCTTTTAGCCAACATCATGTCCTGATTACTTGCACTTAGTAATCTATTACTGAAGTTACTTAGGCTAAGTAGCGAAAGTAGTGTACTTAAGTTTTCTCAATTTAAAACAAAAGAATAAAACATTTAGTTTATTTCCCAAGAACTTGGATTAAGAGAGAGTATTTACTTTAAAAGCTTCACTCATTTATTTTATTTTATTTTATTACTTTTTTTGTTTAATGCTTACCTACTTCTTTTAAGTTATGAAAGTTTCTCATCCAAAGCTGCTTAAAAATATAAATATTCCAACCCTTAAACATTCCTTTGAATACATTAGCCAATTTTAAGGCTTAATTGCCATCAGTACTCGTCTTAGCCCGTAACCCTAATTCAACCCTTTTTGGATGGCTATTAGAAACAAGCTTGGAGATAGCCTTCTATCACTTTCCATGCTCACTTGCAAATTAAACATAAAACTTCCAAATGAATTTATTTGGTCAAAGATTTTAACAAAGACGTCATCTCCTTCTTTCCTTCTTCCGAAAGTGCTTCCATTTCTTTGAACTCAAGCTCATTCATGGCATCTCACAAATACAATACGAAGTACTAATTTCTTTCAAAATTACAACATAATTTCTCCAGTTTCACTCAATCAATGTTATTCAAGAGTTTCCCACAAGCTTTACACCCATATTCATATCTTCCATAAATCATCCATATTATTCAATCATCCAAACTCAAAATTATAGGAATTAAACTCCAAACTAATTATGAGAACCCACTTATTTAAGGTCCAAATAACACATTTGTTTACTAAATTAACTAAGAAGTTGATAATAGAAGATGGAGGACTTCACCTTCAAACCCCAAATGAGCAAAGCAAGGAGGGAGATGGTTGGTGGTGGAGCGTGGTTCTCCGGCTAGGATAGGTGGCACCAGTGGCAGCTCAGATCGACGGTGATAGCAGACGGCAACACGATAGTCAATGGCTATAGGCGGTGCTCAGTTAGGGCTGAGGGAGGAATAGGTGGTGGAGATGAGTTTTAGGGACGGGGAGCTAAAACATGGGTATGCTTCCCATGGCTTTATTTTCTCTCTCCTCACACTTTTACCCAAAAAAAAAAAAAAAATCAGCAACTTAGCCTTTTATTTTTCATTACCCAACCGACATACTTGGCTCTTAATATAAGAAATTGATGCTATTTTGGGCTATATGTCATTTCTTACTATTAATTTCCTCCTATTTCTAAGGAGTCTATTACTCCTATTTTGCTTGTTTATTTCTTATTTGATGTCTCTCCCCTTTTTACTAAAATTAAATAATTTAATTTAATTAATTTTTTTGGTCTACACTTATGTGTGTAAGTTGTATGAATCATTTAAAATATTATTATTTATTTTTTTTCACTTATTATTATTGTTTTCTTATTTTTTCCCATCCTAATAAGGATATATTTTTATTCTTGTTTTTTATATTAGATGACTTCAAAATATTATGTACTCTTAGGCAGAGGTCACTTCGTCTTAATAGCGATGCGTAACACATTAAAAAGTTCAATATCGAATTGAATGCAGGCACTTAACTTTGTTGGATTATAATTTATTAAAATAACTAACGTGAATTAAGTTCCGGCAATTGCAAATGCTATCCACTAACTCCAACAAAATTACCAAACTCTTTCCACTGAGGTTGCTAACATTACCACCAGATTGGATGTAGTTCTAGCAAGCCTTAGGGATGATCCAGGAAGGGGGGGAGGAACCATGGTTCTTAAAGGGGGAACTCCCCCAGCTTACTCATCTTCTTCCCAAGATGATGATTCCACAAGGAGTAGAAGGAGACCTCCTAGGCAGCCCTTAGATGACCTAAGGGACATGAAATTTAACCCTCCCGAATTTGAGGGTAGTTTAAATCCGGATCTTTATCTTAAGTGGGTCCAATCCTTGGATCGATTCTTTGATATTAAGGAGTACTTAGATGAAAAGCATTCAAGATGCTATTCTCAAGCTCAAAAAGTTCACCTCACTTTGGTTTGGAAACATCAGAGGAAAAAAGAAAAGAAAAGAAAGGCAAGTCTCGGATCAGAACTTGGTCCAAACTCGAGAAACTAATGCATAAATGGTTTCTCCCTGATAATTACAAACATGATCTTTATCTAAGCATCATCTTCCTAAGCCAGGGACATATAAGTGTGGAGGAATTAATCAACGAATTTGAGCAACTCTAGATTCAGAGTGGCTTAGAAGAAGAGCCAGATCATACCATGGCTAAGTTCTTAACGAGCCTTGAGTCTAGCATTACTAAAAAGGTTGAGTTATAACCTTATTGGATGTTTGAAGATGTGTATAAATTAGCCATCAAAGTTACAAAACATTCCAAAGACAATAGGCCTTTCTTTAGTTCTTACTCATGGCAAAACCCTGAGGCCAAGTCCTCTGTTCCTCCTAAACTCAAAAGTGTTCCAAAGGAGGATAAAAGCAAGGATAAAGGCAAGGGAGTTGTCAAAGGGTTCTCTAAGAAGCTTGATGGCAAAAGATGCTTTAAGTGCCAAGGCTATGGCCATTTCCAAGTTGATAGTCCAAATAGAAGGGCACTCACCATCAAGGAGATTGAGCAGATTGATCAAATCACCTTAGAATCAAGAGAAGAAGTGAAGACGTGGAGGAGGATGAAACTATTTTAGCTCCTAATGTGGGGGAGATCTTGGTTCTTCAAAGAATTCTCCATACCATGGAGGGTGCAAGGGAGGAAAGCCAAAGAGAGCACATCTTTCCATAGCGGTGTACCATCCAAGACGAGGTATGTTGCTTGACTATAGATGGGGGCAGTTGTACTAATGTTACCGTAGTCCATTTGATTAACAAGCTTAAGCTACCTATTATCTGACACCCATGACCCTACTCACTACAATGGCTTAAAAAAGGAAATGAAGTTTATATGACTAAACAAGCCCTAGTTACTTATTCCATTGGTAACTTTCAAGATAAGGTACTTTGTGATGTTTTACCTATAGATTCTTTGATGGAGATGCCTTAATGCAACATGAATTAGGCCATCAAAATAGTCAAGGAAGTCCACAATCATCAGCCAAAGTTCAAGAAAAGACCCACATTCTGTTAGGGTCCAAAACAGAAGGTCCCGGGTTCAATTCAGCAAAATAGCCCGATTTTGTGTATCAAATTACTTAGGTCTCCTTGAGATTTAAGTCAAATATTTTTACACATTTTGGTTCCCAAGGAAGTTTGCTATCAGGGCTAGCAAAGAGACTTGAGTTAATTCAAGTTAACGTGAAGAATCAGGTGTATTTTACAAAGCGCGCCAAATTAGTACCTAATTTGCCCGGTTTGATTTTCTGGCCATTTTAAGCCACTTAAGGCTGATTTAACCTTGATTTTTTTAACAAGGGGTTTTTTAACATCATGAGGTTTCCTCCAAAGTAAGGAAATCTAGTGTAAATCAGCTTGAAGCAAAAGAAATCAGCTGCACAAAAACTGAGCAAAACTGGCCCTTGCACTCGGTTGGCTGTTTAGTTGGTTACTCCCACTTTTTGGCCTTCTAATCAAGTCTTGCTACATTACGGGTAGTTAAAGGTGGTTATAGACATAGTTGTGAGCACTTTTGGGCCTAGTAAAGTGTACAACCACTAGAAAGCAAGGAAAGAAGGCATAGCAACCGGAACGGCTAGCCATAAAGAGGAATGTTCCCAGCTGCCTGTTTCTCTCTCCACCATGTGCAAGAAGCCCTTTTAAGCTAATTGAGATGCTTAGGGATGAGTTTAGTCATTAACCTTTTGCTTTTCTAGACTCATTGAATACAATTAGTGTAGTTAAGAATGTTATGTACTTAAGGTTCATTTAAGCTAGTTTTAAGCTTAGTTAGAGGTTTTCTAAACATGAGGAAACCTCTAATCCTTCCAAGACAGGAAGGGGGCTTCTGTATAAGTTAGCAAGGAGCTCACTTTGTAAAACCAACTTTGTGTTTTGAATGAAAGAATGTTGAGCTTTGCTCCTTTGAGTTTCTTAAAACACTTTACTTGCTTATCCTAGCTTAGGCTGAGTTAGGTTATGCTCAAGTGAGTCTTAATCCTTGTTTAGGTGGTGTTTCTATATCCTAATTAAGATTAAGGGTCCTAAGCTTATTCTTGATGGTGATATCTATATCCAAGAATAGGTTTTGGTTCAATCTATCCTTTACATTGCTTTTGGATTCACTTAAAACTTAGCTGGAATTCAGTTTGCATTTTAGTTAACTTTGCATTTTCTTTGAGTGTGAGTTGAGTTTATACTACATCTATCATGCTTGTCTTATGTGGCTTGGTAGACCATGGCAGTTTGATAACAATGCTAGTCATAATGGAAAGACTAATACATACTCTTTTAAAGTTAAAGGCCGTAGGTACACCCTAGCTCCTTTACCTCCTAGCCAATTTCAACCTAGCATTAAGACCAATGAGGGGGAAAGCCCGTGACTTCCCTTGACTTACTACCTATTCCAAGTGAGTCAAGAGTGAGTCATGATGCTGAGAGTGAGAGCAAAGGAGATGAAAAGGTTATATGAGCAGATTAGGGGGAATATTAAGAAAGCCAATACAGCTCACAAGGTAAGGGCGAAAAAGCATAGGAAGCATTTGGAGTTCAGTCTAGGAGATCTAGTTTGGTTACACCTCAAAAAAGAGAGGTTTTCATCTAGGAGGAAGAATAAACTCATGGCAAGAGAGGATGGACTATTCAAGATCATTGAGAGAGTTGGAGACAATGCTTACCAACTACAACTCCCACGAGATATGGCTGTTTTAGCCACTTTTAGTATTTTTGACTTATGTCCTTATGTAAGGACAACTTTAAAGACCTCCAGATTTGAGGACAAATCCTCTTCAAGAAGGGGAAGGTTGATACAGAATAAGGTACCCTAGAGGACTCCCTTAATCCACACCAAGTTCAAGGTGCTATACAAGCTAAAGAAGATCAAGGTAGTCAAGTGCAAACTTCACAAATCCAAACCTTCTTCTCACTTTCAAGTTCAGAACTAAGCATGGTTTGGACAGCTTATTTTTAGGTGATCCTAAAGCATCCTATGGATGTATTCTGCTTTGTTAGACTCCCTAAGGTGTCTAATTTTACAAGAACCACTCAATTTTGGCCTAAGTACTAGGCATTTTTCTATATTGGTCCAAACAAACAGGTGATGCAGGATTAGCTTGATTCTTCTTGTCTTGGAAGATTAGGTGGGTTCATCACCTAAAACCTAATATATGACCAATTATTTAGCTTGGATTCTATCCAACATCCTAAGGTACCAATCCATGTAGAGAGGTCAAAGCCCAGTCAAGTTCTTCATGGAGATTCAATTACACTTATTGAGTCTTGTAGTTTGTGCTCTTTTTTGACCCGTTTTTGTATTTCTGGCTAATTATCTTACCTAAATCTAATTTAGGACTGATTTTTCAATTTGGGATGTTTTTTAACATCCTTAGAAATCCAACCATGTATAAAAATTAGTTCTAAATCAAGTATAGGTTGGAGAACTAACTTGATCAAGTTTAGTGCAAAACCAGGTTAATTAGTTCCCAAATGAGCTGTTTTGACATTGGAATAATCTTTCCTCATAGGGGGGTTTTGTGACATGTCCACTTGCTTCCTTGTCTCCCTTAGATGACCAAGAACACCATCATGAAGGCTTTTGCAGCTTTGGAGGGAATGTTAGCTAATAGGAAGAGAGAAAGAGATCCACTTGCATTATGATTGGATAGCCGAAAAGCAACCTGTAGCAGTAGCCTTTTCCTTTCTCCTCCATGTGCAAGTGCCCTACGTAGAGCTAATTAACATGTTCAAGCTTGATTTTAGCCACTAATCCCTTGTCTTTGCAAGACTTGCTTTTGTAATTGGCTTAGTTAAGCTTGCTATTTGGAATCCAATTTACTTAAGTATGATTAGAGGTTTCCTCACTTAGAAAGAAACTCCTACTTGGTAGCAAAGGCTTGAAATAATCTTATAAAGCCCTCCCTTGACTGTTTTTAGGACACACTTGGTTGAATGGACAATAAAGTTTTGTGTTTACTGTAAAACACGCCAAAGTCTCTTTTAATCAATCTATTTTAGGTTGTTTAAGTGAGTGGTTTCCTTTAATCTTAACATGGTGTCTGAGCCTTTGGAGTTTAGAGGGTGGATTCCTTCTTAGCTTGGGTGGTGACATTGCCTTTATCTCTTACATATTCCCTGGTTCTGTTCATGGCTCCATTGATGTCCTAAAAACAAGCTCACTGTCCAAATTACGTAATCACCTTAAGTTTTCCTTAAGCTCATGTATCATATACTGGTATGTAATGATGTACAAGAGTTTTTTAGAAAGAGAATATTCACACACAACTTAACATCAGTAGAGTTGTACTGATACGTATGGTTCGTCAGCCTAAATCTATGAGCCAATTCAGGCCTATAGCTTGCTATAGTATTATCTACAAGTGTATAATGAAACTTATTTGCCAAAGACTATTTGAAATTCTTCCTACTATTATTAAGTCAAGCCAATTTGTTTTTATCAAGGGGAAGCAATTAATGCACAATGTATTGATTTGTCAAGAGCTTGCTTAAGGCTATTTACAGGAAAAATACTTCTCTAAGGTGCATGATACAAATTAATTTACGGAAGGAGTGTGATTCTTTATGTTGGGATTTCCTTAAGGAAGCCTTGTGTAGGTTTCACTTTCCTCAGAAAATAGTTACGTTGATTATGGTGTATGTGTGAAGTATGAAATATACACTTTGTTTTAATGGAGTATCTTATGTGGTTTTTGAAGGGGCAAGGGGTGTCAAGCAAGGCGAGCCATAGTCTCCACTTCTATTTGTAATTATAATGAAATAGTTATCTTGACTGCTTAGTTTGGTTCGTGTTCTTAGTTTGGTTCGTGTTCAACCTTCTTTTAAGCTCACATCCTAAATACAAGGACTTAAACCTTAATCATATGATTTTTTATAGACGACTTGATCTTATTGTTAAGGCTCATGAGCCTTCTATTAGAGCTATGACACTAGCAATGCATGGGTTTGTTTAGGTTTCAGGATTGCAAATCAATAAGGAGAAGTCTTAGATTGTCACTAGAGGGGTTAAAGAGCAGGTTAAGTAAGAGTTAATTAGTCTAAGTGGGTTTTATAAGGGGAATCTTCTTTTTAAATATCTTAGCTTGCCTGTTATTACTTTGAGATTCAGCAAGAATGATTATGCTCCACTTGTTGACAAGCTTACTGTAAAGATCTGGATATGGAGGAGTAGAAATATCTCCTAAACAAGAAGAGTTGTTCTAATCAACTTAGTCCTAATGGGTATTATTTACTTCTAGTGTAGAGTTTTTATTTTGCTATAGTAGGGCCTTAATGATGTTGAGGGTAAACTTATTGTGGCATGGGAAGGATACATTTCAGAGAGCGCCACTCATTACATGAGATTTAGTTTGTCAGCCTACAAGATATAGGGGTGGGAAGGGCTAGGCTAAGAAGTATTAAACTATGGGACCGAGCTATCATAGCAAAGCATGTATGGGACATTGCTAAAAAGGAGGACAATTTATATGTTCGTTGGATTCAAGGGCAGTTTCTTTAGCATTCTTCTTGGTGGGAATATAATCCTGGAGTGGATACATGCTATTGTCGAAAAAACCTTTGTAGAGTGAAGGAGCTATTCAAAGATGGCTTCTCTAGTTGCTAGATGTGGAAAGGGACTACTAGTATGTTCTCAGTCAAGCAAGGCTATTAGTGGCTCCTAGGGGAAAAGATGAAAGTGCAGGGGAGAAGGTAGTCTGGACTAGGAAAATTTGCCTCGGCACTCTTTCGTCCTTTGGATCTTAATACATAACAAGGTTCTAATTGCATATAGAGTCTCCAGATATAAGGAAGACATGGATTGGGTTTGGAAGGAAGGATGCAACTCACTTCTTTTATTCTTGCCTTTATACTAGTGTAGTCAGAGAAAACCTTTTCTATTGGATTTAGTGCAATTAGTAAGGAGATAGCCTGGATCAATTACATCATTAGCTCTTTTTTGGCAGATGGAGCAAGGCTGATAAAGCCATACTGTATGCTATGTATGCTTCATTACAATGTGATGTATGGCTTGAACAGAATTAGAGAATTTTTATAGTGCGAGTTTTAGTACAGGTGATGTAACACCCCCAGACCCTGGGGCCAGGAGGGTTACGTTTCTCTAACTTCCTACTTAACTTGACGGGATGAAACGGATAGAGTTTTTCCTAAAGCCTGACCATTTCTAGGTTAAAAGCGTTACAATAAACCCCTGCAATCAACGGAAGTGTAAAACATTCTAAAATAAGCTCAACGGCTACACGCTGGAGTTCATAACTCAACGAGCAACTCGCTCGGACTACATCAAACAATTTAGTTCATAAATATAGGAGAAATGAAAGATACAACTCAACGGTTCACACAACCAGAGTACTGGGGTTTACATCCCAAAACATAATTGATTTTAGCTAAAAAGACAACTGATAAATTAGCTGGTTGGCTCATGCCATACAGAGCGATTCCTAAACTGAATGTACTACATGAACTAGAATACCTGTTTACAAACGTTAATAATTCTAGGAATACATTACATGACTTCGTTAAACATGTAAGACCCCCTTCAAATGGGCACACATAACATCTTGCAAGCAAGAATGGGCATATATGACACCTTGTAAGCAAGGATAAACTCCATCTTGGCATAAGTGACTTAGATTCTACTTGTCATAATGCAAACCTGGGGAAAAAGGGGAAAGAGTAATGGGATGAGCAACCACACGCTCAGTGAATATTTCTCGACTCCTTAAAACTAAAACTGTTACAGTCAGTAATATCTTTAATAGTCACATGTCACATATTCATACTTTACTATCATATTAGGCAATCATAGTCCCTAAGGAAGGATCACTATGCATAAACCTCATTCTACCCACTCAAACCCATTTCCGAGTCCCTGAATGACTAAATTCCTTTACTAACAAGCAATCAAACACATAAGTAAGCAACAAGGCTAAGCACAGAACTTTCTTTCATAGGTTATGTGATATAATTCGTGATTTATGCTTTATCTATCTAATTCACTCATATGAGATGCTTAAACACATGAAGTAGAGATTATGCAAGGAGCTTTTTTTAGCTAAACATGCACATTCAAACTCATATGTTCGATGCATTACAAGGATATGGCCATGCTGTACTTGAAATTTCATTCATACTGCACTTAGAATCTTAATCACATGATATGCACAAAAATCCTTCTTTCTTTTTCTGAAAACACTTGACTTAGCCTCTTTAGGCTCATAAAAACTCCTTTCTTAGCCTCTTGAGGCTCATAAAGCTCTTTTCTTTGCCTCTTTGAGGCTCATATTCTTAAAAGAATTTCTTTCGTATTGGTCCTATAATGACCCTTAAAAGCTTTCTTTCTGAAATACTTAAAAAGGCAAAATGCCGACTGCTTTTCTTACTTATTAGGAAAATACTCTGGGTATAAGATCATCACAATGTGCTGATTAGGTAAGATCTATTCTCAACCCCTAGTGAGACTATCGCTCATGCTAAGCTCTTACTCCCGGGATGACAACTAACTTTTGGACCTCAACTCTCGTTAGGGTTTCTAGGGCTTCCCACTACTGGGATTTCTCCCTAGGCTAGGGATTCTCTCGTTCAAGCAGGTTCACTCCCATCTTATTGTCCCTAAGCACAATATCTTAGCCAATTTAAAGCATATGGCTATAACGGCTAATAAGTTTGCTGCCTCTCATAGCGAAATCCTTTTTCATACAATGCACACTCTTTTTATTTGAATTCCTTAGGGATTCCTCCATTCTAGCGAGTTCACTCCCAAAATTACATTCGTATAGTTAAAATAGGCCATCGATTACTAATAGTTATGGCTACTATTAGTTACAACCATGAAAACTTTCTTTTTCAAACTCAACCTCACTTGTAAGATGAAACTTAATGACATGAAAGGAAAGGGGGTTTGCATGTAACACATTCAAACACTTCATAATCAACTCAGCAAAATAAACCACATATGGCCTCGCAATCCACACGATTGCGGTCAATCACAACCCAGACTCCCTCCTCACACAACATCGACCACAAAGGACGTTAAAACTCTCATTAGTTCAACCTCAAGCCATCTGACTACCATCTCAATTTTCAATTCTATAACCATAGCATATTATCATGAAAGCCTATAAAGAAATGTGTAATAAGGCCTATGTACTTACCGAGCAAGCAGCACCATCCGGCGGTGCGCTACATTAAGCGTATATAAACATATACATATATTTTCTTAACTTAACTAAAGTACTCGACGAACTGAAATGAACTAGCAAGCATGAAGCTAGCTTACATTTATAATTCACATTTAGGAAATAAGCATGCCATACTCATGTCATTTTCAAAGCATAATTTCACTTAACTTAACAAGTATCGATTCAAACTTGCTTAGGCCGTTTCAAAAGCTACTTCTAAACATGATTTAGCTAACTTAATAGGCATCAATTCAAGGCATTCTTAGCTCTTTTTGAAGTTTCTTCCAAGCACGAATTAACTGATTTAACAAGCATCGATTCAAAGCAATAAGCATGCCCAATTCGTATCATTTTTAAAGCATAACTTAGTTGTGTTAAGGCTTAAGTATCTGCTTTAACTAACCAAGGTTACTATATCATTTTCAAGGTTATTTTAGCCATGAATTAACCATATTACATGCATCGACTTAAGGCATTCTTATGTCATTTCAAAGGCCATTTTCAAACTTGAATCAACTAACTTGATATGCATCGGTTTGAAGCGTTCTTGGGTTGTTTCAAAGTCTCTTTCAATCATGAATTAGTTAATTTAATGGGCATCGATTCGAAACGTTCCTAGGTTATTTCAAAGCCACTTGTAAATATGGATTAACTAAACTAACATATATCGATTCAAGGTAATGTTAGGTTATTTAAAAGTCACTTTCAGGTATGAATTAACTAAACTTAACATACATCGATTTAGGGCAATCTTAGGCATAAAAATCAGTTCAATTTGTCTGACTAATTCCACACTAACATGTATTGATTTAAACTGAATTCAGCTGAAATAGAACATGCATAACCCCAATCAATCTAACTAATCCCAAACTAACATGCATCACAACTTAAGGACTAAAACATTTTCGAAATTACTAATACTTAGGAGGCGAGAAACACCCACCTGGACTTGGGCTACTCAGACTGGCCACGGTAGTGGTGGTGCTTGGTGGTTCTGATGTCTGCTAGGGTTTGGTCCGTGGCACGCATACAATTGGTTCGTTCCTTGCTTCCCCACTCATTAGCTACTGCTATTGGGACCCTCGGTGGTCGCCGGAACCAAGCCTAGTCGCCGGCGTCTCATGCTCCGTCTCACTCTCCCCCTCGTTCCTCCTTCTTCTCTCTCTCCTCGTGATGGCGTGTGCGTTGGCCGGCGCCTGACTCGCCAGTGCACCGCTGTCGTCCTTGGCTCTCAGCTCGCCCTTCCTCGGCCCTCTCTTTCTCCTCTTCTTTCTCTCTAGTTGTTGCCGGGAAGGGGTATCGTGAGGAGCCTGAAGAAGACTCCCCCTTTCGTGTTTTTGCTCAAGATGGGGGCTTCGGCCCCGTTTTTGGTTTTTTTTTTTGGTTTGTTCTAGCTTGGTCTCACTTGCTAAAACCAGCTCGGTCTGATCTTGCTAATCTCAATACTTCGTATTCTAAACCCCAAATTGATAATACGACTCTTCGTCCATTGTTCGTTTCCAAACATATATATATATATATATATATATATATATATATATATATATAATATATATATATATATATATATATATATATATATATATATATATATATATATATATATATATATATGAGGGTTCGATTCGATAAATGGCGAAACTAATTCTAAGGTTGACAACCTAATCATATTCGAGAAACGACTAAATTAACTATTGGCACAAATTAGTACGAATTAATCTCAAAATCAATAATAACAATAGTAATTTTTTTAAATAAAATTATCGTTCACATAAGCACAACGATAATAATTTAACTCATATAGTTAATAAAAATATGATTTTACGACGCAAAAAGGCAGTACGACCAACTTAACATAAAATAGGGAACGCGGACATTACAGGTGAATTGTTTTACTGATTAAAAAGGATATTTTCTTTGATTTGATTTCTAACTAGGGTTAATCACAAGTTTTCATTCGGAGGAGTATTCTGTGAATGGACAGCTGATGTAATTGCCTTTGTCCAAGGCCTGTTATCGATTGGTAACAAAATTATTCTCTTTTTTACCTAAAAAAGATATTCTTATTTTCTTGAACGTATTTGTGTGATGTATGGATTTTAACTAACAATGAAGCGATTGATTTTGGTAGATAAACTGACATTTTGAGTACAGTAAGTCCTACATGTAGTTTCTCCTTCTTAAACAATTGTATTGTACTGCTTCTCATGGCTTTCGTAAACCCAAAAAAAGCGAAAATATTAGAGTGGAGAATTGTGTAAGGAAATAGCGGAACCAAAGAGGCACCAAAAAAAGTAGGAAAAAAACTAAAGCCTAAACCAATTCAGCGCATGCCCCAGCTTGTAAATTAGTATAAAGAGCTAGGGGAAAATGAAAGGGCATAATGAGAACAAGATTCGAACATGGGACCTCAAATATATGGTGCATTATACATGCCATCTGTGCTGTCTAGTGCAGAAAGTATATGCGTTTATCGGCTAACATGGGGGAAGGTCCCTCATAGCCCTTAAAGATCCTTGCCTGCGCTTAGCAGCACAATAAACATACTGTCAGGGCCCAAGTCACCATCGCTAGGACCTATTTTAGTGTCAATAATCCTTGTTTAGTTGCAGATTAAATGTTTTACTTATGATTAGGGAGCTCTTATTGTGAGATAATACACCATCCTGAGGTCACACTCCGACTGTTGAATCTTAAAAGTCTTAGATTGGAGTCTGCATGCTAGTGATGTTGCTAAACCGCTTTTTTTTAGTTAATAAGTCTAGGGGTGCATTCGCATTGAGCTTAGCTAGGCTGGGCTTGGCTCGTTCAGTAGCCATGCCAAGCCCGAACACAAGCCAAGCTTGGTCAAACCGAATCCGAGCTGAGCTTTGACCATGCTAGGTCTAACCAAGTCGAGCCCAAGATTAGCCAAGGCTTGACATAATGTAATTTTTGTTCTATGTATCACATGATTATTTAAAATATATTTGAATTTCAAAGAATTATGACACCTAACTTTATAAACAGACGTATCAATAACATACTTTAAAATTGAACTACCAATATCTAAATTATAATTACAACTATGGGTTGGTGGAATGTGCTTCCAAAACAAATAAACAAGCTCAAGAGCCAAGCCGAGCTGAGCCTGACTACCCTAGGCTTCGGCTTGGCTTGCCATGCATGTGAGTCGACATTGAGTGGAGCTGAGCTTTTCTCAAACTGAACTTGAACTGGGCATTGATCAAGCCAAACCCCAGGACTTGTCAAGCTACCTTGGCTCATGAGCTCTACTTAAGTTTGACTTCTTGTAATTTTCAAAATTTTATGAGGAATAGTAACAAATACTTTTATTATTTTCAATACCATTTTATATTAGGACTCGCTTCTTGGATTTCATAATACACTATCTTATTCACCCTGATAAGGGAGGTATTGTCATTAGGTTGCTAATGTGCAAAGTGTGCAAAGTGAGTCTGGTGTAAGGTTATAGGACACAATTAAGTGTCTATGATAGGGGGATAAAATGCAATAACATAAAACTAGAGACAAAGAGTTGAGATCCAACAATATAAAATTGAGGTTCTTAATCATCCAATTAGCATGAGGTATTAATGACAAAAAATAAGGTAGAACTAAGTATTTTATAACCAGTTATCAATCAAATGCCCAATACACGGGCATTAGAGTTATTTCCCTCAAATAAAGAATTCAAAAAATTCAAAGCCAAGAAACATATTCATAAGAAAGAAGTGGCTAAAGGCCACACAAAATTTGCCTTGCATCTATAATTAGAGACAATAACAAAGCCCTTATGTAGTAAACCCCTTAAGCTGGTATATAATTAAGAATGCTCAAGCTGTTATTTGCCAGGCATTGAATGTTGCCATGCTAGATATTAATAAAGAAGGAAGATTATAACATCCATTAAAAAAATGATTCTTCTAAAAATGTGAAGTCATGTTCTACTCATCATAGAAAAAGAGCACCAAAAAATAAAAACCAATTTCATTTCATTGTTCTAACAGTGAAATTATTATGAACAGTTGGTAGCGTTGGCTAAGCACAAAATAAAAATCCCAATCCATGCATAGTAAGAGCTTTACAATAGTTATCATGAAAAGAAAATGAAAAAGACAGAGTGAGAACTACAATAAATACTAGTGTTTCATGTGAATATGCATTGGTAGTGTACACATCTCATAATGAGGGCTCAAGCTATAACCCCAATAGTTAAGTGCCCACACATAGGTTATGTCACTAGAAATGAGGATTTTTGAATTGTCTATTAAAATGTCCAAAAGCCTAAGAACCAAAAAAAAAAAAGCAAAAATGAAACAAGAAAGACTACTTTGAAATGACATTCATAACAAGTTGGCATCTCATCTCTCTTCACATACACTTAGGTTTACATATGGTTTATTTTTGAACTTCCATTCCAATTCCCCTTTGTTTAATTATCGACATCCTTAATCTTATGCTAAAGGTCCCGTAGAGACAAAATCCTTTGAGTCACATGTCCTTTTAGAACTAAAATTGCTCTAATTTCCATTAGGAGACATAGGTAGCCTTTCTCTGGTTCATCCATAGAAGTCGCTTCACATAGAGCTTAATCAATATTGTCGGTGATAAAGAACTAAAAAATAAAGATAGGTGGCATATTTCTGCCTGTCACTAACTCAATGGGAACAAAGCAGGCGAGTAGGTGTGTTGATTTAGAGAGTACACAACCACAAGAGGGGGGTGAATTGTGGTGTCCGATTTTCGCAAGTTGCTGGCAAACAGTCTTAGGCCCTGTTCGCACAGGTTGTTCCTGAGATAAGCAGAAGCAAAAATCCAACAAAATTGAATGCGGAAATAATAGACACAGGATCTTTACGTGGAAAACACCTCTAGCCCAACTGAGGTTAAAAACCACGACCTACCTCGTGTAGGATTTAAACACTTCACTAAACGGGCTAATCATATTACAATAGTAACACACCTCATTACAAATTGCAACCCACGTAACCGTCTTCCCTAAGACAGGTTACCCCACGTCCAAAGTCCCCTTGATTTGGACACACACTCAACTCACTTTTGTGAAAGAAGAGTATAAAGAAAAACACCCTATTACAATGCTTCTCAACTAAGCTAATATAGGGTACAATGAAATCCTAGTATGCCAACTTTGAAAGCTCAAATAACTCAGTCACTAGACACGGTTTTCTTTTCAAACTTTTAAGCTCATGAACACTGAATGTTTCTTTTTAAAAACCGATACATCTAAGGTTGTAAGAAGCGACTTTATATAGTGCTTGGAAAAACAATTCCTCAAATTTTTGGAAACTAAAATCCCTAAAGAATATAGAATTCTTTAGCCACAAGGGATGAGGAAACATGAGCTGGAAACACTTCCTAAACCGTGTGCATAAGGCGGTGATTCTCAGCAACTAGCCCATGTTTTTCTCAACAACCTTATCCACTTGCCAAAAATTGGATATTCTTTATATTCAAAAAAGATTTTGCAAATCCCCTTAGATTTTAATAACCGTTTTTAGGATAAGGGGTAAGATACTCCATAAAAAAATCTTTCTTGCAAATCCTTGAAGAAGCTGCTCAAAATCCAAAAGATAAAAATCGTGCAAAATAGTTTTTCGCAACTTATTCTGGAAACACCCTGATCGCCCTGTTTCCAGGATTGTTCTGAAGGGTGATCCGAAATACTTTCAAAAAAGAAAACAAAACCGTTTCAAGTAAGTGGTAAGTTAAGAGTTTCTGATTGGCATATTAACAAGAGTCTAAAAATATAAAACCAAATTAAATCAAGACATCTTGTTGTAACCACTAGTCATCTTGTAGAGAGACGAATTTGCTGCAAACACTTCACAGAACCTGTTCCTCACGGCTGCACTTATATCCTATGCTTCAAACACTTCACAGGACATGTTTCAAACACCTTACAGAGCCTGTTCCTCATGGTTGTTCTTACATCGCTGACTTGAGTACCTGTTCTTGATAAACCATTAGTCAAGCAGTTTTAATATATTGAAAAACAGCAGTAAGACCCTGTTGGTAAAGCCTGTTTGGAACAACAACAACAACTACAACACTTGGATTTATTATCATCAAAACCTTATACATTCTAAAAAATTTTCCCTTTTTGATGATGACAAACCAAGTGACCATATTGACTTTCAAGGACAATTGAAGTGATTAGTGCCAATTATTTATAAGACCGATAATTCACATGAAGCAGTTAGTATCGAAAAAGTGTAAGAATTTTAACTCGTCCATGGCAAAACTAAAACAATATTGGTCAACCTATCTTCCCCCTTTTGGCATCATTAAAAAGTAGGGGCGAACAGTCAAACATAGGGTGTTTGCGATCACCACCACTTGGGTAATGGAGGAAAGTCAACAGGCGATACACTCAAGTGTGTTGGTACGGTAATGAGATTGGCCATCCTAGTCACACACAAGCAATTCACAACAGAAAGCAAGCAAGGCAAAGCCAATCAAAAAACAAGATAACCTGTCATTCACCAAACGAGTGCAACAGAAAGTACAAACTAGCAAGAGAGGATAACCAAGAGAAGTGAGAACAGGCTATGAGAGCAACAGATGGGGGGTGATTAGAGAGCAGGAGGGGAAAATTTTGCTGAGAGGGAAGATAGAAGGGCGAGGATATCTTCATGGCGTTTTGCATTGAGAGCCTTTTCCTCATCCAGGGCAGCCTTTACCGCAGTAAGCTCAGCACTAAGTCGAGAGTTTTCTTCCAAAGCAGCCTCAAGCTTGACTAAGGAACTGCCAGGAATAGGAGGACGGGGTGTTCTGGTCCCCTGTTCTGAGGCAGACCCCTCAACCAAAGTGTATCCACACCCATAAGGGTGTTACTCCTAATCTCATCAATGAACTGAGCACCCACCTTCTTCTACAGAGTCACCCCAAAGTGCTCAAACACACTAGTCAGAAAGAAGCCGTATCCCAGGTCATGTTCCCTGGAGGTGTTTGCAATTCTTGCTATATGGCAAATCATGATGGCAGGAAGGTTGATTTGCTCTTCCTTGTCCATCAGATCCATCAAACATTGATCCATGGCATCAGCAAGATTGCGACCCTGGCCCCTGGGGATGACATTCTTGATGACAAACTAGAATATCAATTGATGGAGCGATGTCATGTCCCCTTTCTTCACGGACTTGGGTGTTTGGAGGCTTGATTGCTGGCTAAATTTTTGGGCGAGCTCCAGCAGCCTGGCTGTCCCTAGAATAGTCTTGTCTTCTCTCACATATATATCAAAGCCCGAGGAGGGAATCCCCAGAATTTCCCCTAATATCTTCGCATCAAAGCGAAGCTGTTGCCCATTAACAATACTTGTCACCACTCCTTCGGTGACAGTGCAGTTGGCATAGAACTCTACCAACTCATGTACAGAACACCCCAGCTGGGTGTTTGTAAACAGCTCATACCACCTCTGTGCACGTAGCTTGTGCAGAAACACCCCCAGATCCTGTTCCTCAAAATATTTTACCTTGATAATTTTACCCCTGACTACCCGTCTCTGAAGCAGTTGGGTCAGTTTGGCTGAGATTGCGGACGGGGTAGACTTCTTGGCTCTTTTAGGTTGAGGCTCAGTAGGAGGGTCTTGGGTGGAGGCGTGTTTGAGAGAGGCTTTTCTCTTGGGAGTTTTGAGGGGTGATGGTTTGGAGGGTAAAGTGGAGGTCGATTTTGGTGCAGGCAGAGGCTTATCCTCTGAGAACTCTGAGAACACGGGAGTGCCCTGTTTGAAGGTGGTGTTCTTAGGGTCGCTATCTGATGAAGGCTCAGAGGAGGAATCAATTTCCTCAACAACAGGGGATGACTGTTCGATAGGACGAGGTGTGGGGTGGAAAGCAATTCGGGCTGATTTTCGAGTTGGCCTGGTTGTGGGTTTGGCTGAAGAGGGGATTTGTGGTTTTGGTTTGATGGGGGTTTCACTTTTTGAGGGTTCTTCAGTCTGGCCGCTTTTAGGCCTTGATGGTGGTCGTGTTCTTGGCATTCTAGTACGCCGAGCCACAATTTTGTATCGTTTACATTTCTCACCGGTTGGTGGTACCGGTGTGGCTTGTTCAGGCTTCACAGGAGACTCCTCCATTTGATCACTACTTCCCCCTTCTTCTTTTGACAAATCCTCCCCTAGGTCATCCCTAAAAACTTCAGGCCCTGTTTCGGCCCCTGTTTCCTGCTCTGGAAATAGCCCGAACGAATTGATGTCATCTAATCCATGATCGAATAGAAAGATTTCACCTAAAGCCCCAATTTCTCTTTCAGATGCCCCAACAGGTTCTTGGGGTTTACATGCCCCCGTTTCTCCAAGCAAAATCAATTCCCACCCAAATTTGTAAGGGATGTCTTCCAATTTCAGATTCACTGTTCTAAGGTCGATGCTTTTCAAAAACCCAAAAGGTTTATAGACAATGGGTCGAGAAGGTTCAGTAGTTTTACCTTCCATGAGGGCCGTCAGAAATTGTGTAGGCGCAAACAGGGCTGTGGCTGTTTGCAAGGCTGTGCTCTGTGTCTGGTTGCCCTGAGTCGGGGTCGAGGAGCTCTCGGAGCTAATGGGAGACGCCATTTTTCAGAGGAAGGAGAGAGATTAGGGTTTCTTGAACAGAGTTTCAGAGCAAGAGAGTTTCGGTGGAGGTGAGAGATTGAGCAAGAGAGCTTTAAAGAGAGAGACATGCGAAATCTTTAAAAGATTTTGCCCGTTTTGCAACGGGCTTTTGCATTTATTTAGGCCGCGCACGCCTCGGGAAGAGATTAGCAATTTTCAATTTGTTGCACATATTTGACAAACAAGAGGCGTACCTATTTCTGGTGCTTGTTCTTGAGGTTACTTGCTCGGTAACATGGGACAATAAGGGCAATCTCATTAGACCTCAACGAGTGTCAGCAAGTTGCAAACCTCACATATGCTAAACATAGCACAGAAGTTGATTGCAAACAAAAATTTAACATGTTGTACCCGTAACTTTTAAATTTTGCAAACAGGGCGAGAGAACAGGTTGGTCAGGTTGTTCTAATTAAGCCTAGTTCGAGTCTATTCCTTTCAAATTGTTCTCTACCTAATGCTTTTGTGAATATATCAGCAATTTGATTTTCAGTGGCACAAAAATTCATTGAGATCACTCCTTTTTCAACATTGTCTCTTAGAAAATGATGTCGAATGTCAATAAGTTTTGTTCTTTTGTGTTAGCATGGATTTTTGGCAATGTTAATTGCACTTGTATTGTCACAATAAATAGGAATGCATCCTATGTCAACACAAAAGTCCTTGAGTTGTTGTCTTATCCATAATAACTGAGCACAACAAGATGCAGCTGCCACATACTCAGCTTCTGCTGTGGACAAGGCAACAGAGAGTTGTTTCTTGGTTGCCCAAGATACCAAACAAGGTCCAAGAAAGTGAGCCATACCTGAGGTGCTTTTTCTATCAACCAAGAAACCTGCATAATCAGCATCAGCATACCCAACAAGATCAAAGTTGCAACCTCTAAGATACCATAAGGCTAGATCAGGTGTATGTTTTAAGTATCTTAAAATCCTTTTTACAGCCTTAAGATGAGTTTCTTTAGGGTTAGACTAAAAATGTGCACATAGACCAACACTGAAAACAATGTCAGGTCTACTAGCCATCAGGTATAGGAGTGACCCTATCATGCCCCTATAGGATTTATCGTCAACTGAGGGACTACCATCATCCATTACCAACCTGGTTGAGGGAGAGATGGGAGTATCAATGGGCTTAGCCGACTCCATCTTAAAACGCTTAAGTAACTCTTTGATATACTTTTGTTGATGGATCATGGTGCCGTTTGAAGTTTGCTTGATTTGCAAGCCTAGAAAGAAATTAAGCTCACCCATCATGCTCATTTCAAACTCACTCCTCATCATTTTTGAAAAATCATTGTACAAATCATAATGAGTTGCACCAAATATGATGTCATCGACATATACTTGGACAATCAACAAATGTTCTCCCTTAGATTTTAGAAACAAGGTATTGTCTACCTTGCCTCTTGTAAAGTCATTTTCCAATAAAAAACTTGACAACCGCTCATACCAAGCTCTAGGGGCTTGTTTCAAACCATAAAGTGCTTTGTCAAGTTTGAAAACATGGTTAGGAAATTCATCACTTTCAAAACCGGGGGGTTGTTTGACATACACTTCTTCTTTGAGGTATCCATTTAGAAATGCACTTTTGACATCCATTTGATACAACTTGATCTCCATATGGGCTGCAAATGCTATCAAGATTCGAATAGCCTCCATCCTTGCAACAGGTGCGAAGGTTTCTTCATAATCAATTCCCTCTTCTTGGTTGTAGCCTTGAACCACCAGCCGCGCCTTGTTTCTGGTGACTGTTTCGCACTCATCTAGCTTGTTACGGAACACCCACTTGGTTCCAATGATTGTTCTATCCTCTAGCCGTGGCACAAGGTGCCATACCTTGTTCCTTTCGAACTGATGGAGTTCTTCTTGCATGGCTGTGACCCAATCTAAATCTGCAAGGGCTTTATTAATATTCTTAGGCTCAATTTTTGAGAGAAAAGCATAGAAAGCACAGAAATGTTTGAGTCTAGATCTAGTTTGAACTCCTGCATTAATATCAGACAAAATTTGATCAAGAGGATATGAACTTTGGTATTTCTATGATCGTGGTGAAAGTGGGTTCACAGACTCGCTCTCCATCCTAGCTGGAATACTCGGTGAAACAAGTTCAGAACCTGTTCCTAAGCCTGTTTGGGAGCTTGTTCCTGAAATTATCTCAGAAGGGTTCGGCTGATGTTGTCCCGAACAGGGTTCCACCCTGTTTCCCCCTGTTTGGTTCATACCTTGCTTACCTTCCTGAAGAATAGCTAAGGTCTTGATCCCTCAGGTTGATCCTTACCTTGATCATCTTGAAGTAGCATGTCTTTTCTAATAAGACCTAGTTCGAGGTCTTCTTCCTGTGCATTATTCTCATTTAGAGAGTTAGTTTCATCAAAAACCACATGCACACTTTCCTCAACACACAAGGTTCTCTTATTAAACACTTTGTATGCCTTACTATATGAGGAGTAACCAAGGAATATTGCTTCATCACTCCTTGGATCGAATTTCCCTAAGGCATCGTTTCCACTATTATGCACATAACATTTACAACCAAAAACTCTCAAATGCATAATATTAGGTTTTCTTCCCTTGAAAAGTTCATAAGGAGTTTTGTTAAGAATAGGTCTGATCATGCATCTATTTATAATTTAACATGATGTATTCAGAGCTTCAGCCCAAAAGTTTCTAGGAAGACCACTAGCAACAAGCATTGTTCTAGTCATGTCCTCTAGAGTGCGATGTTTGCGTTCTACCACCCCGTTCTGTTAGGGTGTTCTTGGAGCTGAAAAATTATGATCAACACCATGCTCATTACAATAATCAGTGAAGCTTGAATTTTCAAATTCTGTCCCATGGTCATACCTTAAGCATATCAAGGAATGTCCTACTCTCTTTTTAATCTTTTTAATGAAAGCAAGAAATTTTTCAAAGGTTTCATCTTTAGAAGCCAAAAACAAAGTCCAAGTGAAACGAAAGTAGTCATCCACTATCACAAGCACATACCTCTTGCCACCTCGGCTCATGATCCTCATTGGACCACATAAATCCATATGTATCAATTCAAGAGGTCGAGTAGTGCTTACACACTTTTTAGATTTAAATGAATTTTTGACTTGTTTGCCTTTGGCACATGCATCACATACCTTGTCATCATTGAATTTGATGGAAGGTAAGCCTACCACTAAGTCTTTGGTTACAAGTTTGTTCAAAAGTGAGTGGCTTGCATGACCTAGCCTTTTGTGCCAAAGCATAACATCATCATTTAGGGCACTCAAACAAGTCAAATTATTTTGGGGAAGAGTGGAGATACACACTTTATAAACATTCTTGTGTCGCTTCCCCCTCAACACAACATCTCCTGTGTTCATATTCACAACCAAGCAACGTGTTGGTGAGAACACTACTAGGTTGTCTTTGTCGCACAGTTGGGACACACTTAGCAAGTTGTGTTTTAATCCATCCAAAAAATAAACATTGTCAATTGAATGGGAGAGTGACTCACCTATCTTACCTATGCCGACAATTGTCCCGGATTTGCCATTTCCAAATGCCACACTCCCACCTTCTGAAGCTGTAAGTGAGAGAAAATTGGATCTTTCACCAGTCATATGCCTCGAACACCCACTGTCAACATACCACAGCTGCTTGTTCCCTAGACTGTTCCCTGCACTGTTTGCTGGGTTGTTTGCTGGGTTGTTCTCTCTCACTTCAGCCTGCAAAACAAATCAAGGGTTAGTTTTGGGAACCCAGATCCACTTGGGTCCCATTCCTTTAGAGGTACAAATCTCATCTTTCCTAACCCATATGTGTTTTACATACACTGAGTTCCTTTTAATGGCATACTTTCTTGAGGGACAAGTATAACGGTATTGACCCGTTTTACCACAGTGATAACATACAATATTCTCAGATAATCCTACATATTTTCTATTCACTGGGTAGGTCATCTTAGGCACAAAACCTAGTCCTCTTCTATTTCGACTATGATGGGTGTTTAACCATTCAAGTGCTTGTGAGGACCTGTTCCAGAGCTTGTTTGTGGCAAGGTCTGATTCCATTTGTTTCATTTTCTCAAGCAAGTTTTTATTTTCTACAAGCAAGGACTCGACCTTACCTTTTAAGTCAAGGGATTCTTTTTCCAGCTCAGTCAATTTAGTGGAACAAGTCTCTTCTTTCATGAGTAGAGTTTCTTTAAGCACATTGATGTTTTCATGCAAGGCAAGAGTTTCTTTGTCAACTTCAAGTTTTTCTAATTTAAGGGTTTCATTTTCAAGTCCTAGATCTCGAACATCCCTTTTTAATTCAGCACATATATCCATTATAGTGTACACTAATTCCTCAAGAGTTAATTTATTTAGATCACGTACCTTGTTCTTGAGTTAAGTCAGACTATCTGTTGATCCATCATCTGAATCAGTGTCACTTCTTGCCATGAGTGCTACATCAGCTTCCTCGACATCAGACCTTTCCTTATCCTCGCTTGAATCACCCCAAGCCGCGAGCATAGCTTTTGAGAATCGTTTCGCTGAGCTGCTTACACCCTGTTTCCTCCCCTGTTTTCTAGGGTATTCGGGTTCTTGTTCTTCCTTGTGCAGTGGGCAGTTTCTCACAATGTGGTCCAGTTTGCCACACTTGAAACACCCGAAGAACTGTTCCCGAGAGGTGTTCCTGGCCTTGCTGAAGTCCTTCCTTTTGCTATTTTCTTTGACTTTCTTGAAGAACTTCTTGAACTTTTGAGTGATCATGGCAATCTCCTCCTCATCAGAATCAGAATCATCTCTTCTAAGGCCTTTAGTGCAAGACCTCGATCTCTCTTTGTCTCATCTTTCTGTTGAGAATTTTTCCTAAGTTCATACGTTTGGAGGTTGCCAATCAGCTCATCTAGGGTGATCTTGTTCATGTCCTTGGCTTCTTGGATGACCGTTACTTTCGCTTCCCAAGAATGAGGTAAAATTCTTAGGATCTTCCTCACCAATTCTTCGGTGGTGAAGGATTTTCCCAAGGATTTTAGCTCTTTCATTATGTGAGTGAAGCAAGTGTACATGTCCATCACACTTTCAGGATCACCCATCTCAAACAGCTCATATTTTCTCATAAGCAATTCAATCCGGGATTGCTTTAGTTGATTGGTCCCTTCGTGAGCTACTTGCAAAGCATCCCAGATTTCTTTGGCCGACTCACATTCAGATATGCGAGTATATTCATCAGGGCCTAGGCCAAAATATAGAAGTTTCTTGGCTTTGGCATTCTTCTCCATCATTTTGTAATCTTCAGTATTGAATTCTTTAGGCTCCTTAGGGATTGACTTTCCATCTTCAGTTATTTTCTTTGGGATGAGTGGTCCATTCTTGATGAGCATCCACAACTCATAGTCCTCGGCTTGGATGTAGTTTTCCATCCTATTCTTCCACCAACCATAGTGTTGGCCATTGAAGTATGGTGGTCGAGTTATAGATTGACCTTCAAGCATACCTTGTGGGGTACTCATCCTCAAGGATCTCCCAAGGTGTTAACCTTTCAAAGGAGAACCTGCTCTGATACCACTTGTTGATTTAGAGAGTACACAACCACAAGAGGGGGGGTGAATTGTGGTGTCCGATTTTCGCAAGTTGCTGGCAAACAGTCTTAGGCCCTGTTCGCACAGGTTGTTCCTGAGATAAGCTGAAGCGAAAATCCAACAAAATTGAATGCGGAAATAATGGACACAGGATTTTTATGTGGAAAACACCTCTAGCCCAACTGAGGTTAAAAACCACGACCTACCTCGTGTAGGATTTAAACACTTCACTAAACGGGCTAATCACATTACAATAGTAACACACCTTGTTACAAATTGCAACCCACGTAACCGTCTTCCCTAAGACAGGTTACCCCACGTCCAAAGTCCCCTTGATTTGGACACACACTCAACTCACTTTTGTGAAAGAAGAGTATAAAGAAAAACACCCTATTACAATGCTTCTTAACTAAGCTAATATAGGGTACAATGAAATCCTAGTATGCCAACTTTGAAAGCTCAAATAACTCACTCACTAGACACGGTTTTCTTTTCAAACTTTTAAGCTCATAAACACTGAATTTTTCTTTTTGAAAACCGACACATCTAAGGTTGTAAGAAGCGACTTTATATAGTACTTGGAAAAACAATTCCTCAAATTTTTGGAAACTAAAATCCCTAAAGAATATAGAATTCTTTAGCCACAAGGGATGAGGAAACATGAGCTGGAAACACTTCCTAAACCGTGTGCATAAGGCGGTGATTCTCAGCAACTAGCCCATGTTTTTCTCAACAACCTTATCCACTTGCCAAAAATTGGATATTCTTTTTATTCAAAAAAGATTTTGCAAATCCCCTTAGATTTTAATAACCGTTTTTAGTATAAGGGTAAGATACTCTATAAAAAAATCTTTCTTGCAAATCCTTGAAGAAGCTGCTCAAAATCCAAAAGATAAAAATCGTGCAAAACAGTTTTTCGCAGCTTATTCTGGAAACACCCTGATCACCCTGTTTCCAGGATTGTTCTGAAGGGTGATCCGAAATATTTACCAAAAGAAAACAAAACCGTTTCAAGTAAGTGGTAAGTTAAGAGTTTCTGATTGGCATATTAACAAGAGTCTAAAAATATAAAACCAAATTAAATCAAGACATCTTGTTGTAACCACTAGTCATCTTGTAGAGAGACGAATCTACTGCAAACACTTCACAGAACCTGTTCCTCACGGCTGCACTTATATCCTATGCTTCAAACACTTCACAGGACATGTTTCAAACACCTTACAGAGCCTGTTCCTCATGGTTGTTCTTACATCGCTGACTTGAGTACTTGTTCTTGATAAACCATTAGTCAAGCAGTTTTAATATATTGAAAAACAGCAGTAAGACCCTGTTGGTAAAGCCTGTTTGGAACAACAACAACAACTACAACACTTGGATTTGTTATCATCAAAACCTTATACATTCTAACAAGGTGATATATTTATCCTTACCACTAGCCTAAACATGCATCTAGGCCCAATTCCCATACGAAGAAAATTGGTAGCTTGACTTTATGAGGATTCATGAAGTATTATTTTCTAGCCTTCCCTTACAAGATTTGGATATCATCACCCCACCATCACCTTCGATGCCCCTTCATCCCATATTCATATTCTTTTGCCATCATAAAGCACCTTTACCCTGAGTACATACCTTTTCACCACCCAAAAAGCACCTTCTAACTTGCCACCCTACATTTATATATTCTCTTACCATTCTAAAAAACCTTCAAATCAAAACCCCTTATTTTTTTATGTGATCTTAGCCAAAGGATTTGAGTATCTAGAAATAAGTTGCATGCATGTTTGTAAGATGAGTACATTTATGGGTTAGAGCACATCACACCACTAGTAGAAAGAAGCTTTGTTGATTAAGAGACAATCATTTATAAGGGAAAACCTTCCCAAGACTTGCATCACTCATCCTCATTGACTGTAACATGGTCTAAACTAAACCAATTTCCTTCAACATTTCATTAACTAATTCAAACTTAGCCCTTAAAGGCCTTACATAGGTGTAGCCGACCTCATCATATTCGTCTGAACCTTCTTTGCTTTAACACTAGCCTAACCTAGTCTTTTATCCAACCTTCTCCTTTTACCTTGCTTGCCTTATCTAGCTCATCATATGACTCTAGTTTATCTCCTTCTCGCACCCCAGAGCAAACCAAACGATGCCTCTCTATCATCCTATCCTCCTTAGGGTTAGCTTTTCTACCAACCTATAACTACCAACCCAATTTGGCATTTCCTTAGCTACCATCGTATCTTAACGTCCAAAATGTCTAAGTCTAGCATAGCATCCCAATCTCTTCATATGAAACTTAGCATGCATAGATGCATATCTATAGCAATTCATGCATCCATCATGTGCTAATCCCATGCATTCTTATGTTTAGCATGCATTCACTGTCCATACGAGCACATGTATACATCCATATACTTGGTGTTCACTTGTTATGAGTATATATGTTCACCCATAGTCATGAATGTAGTCCATACATTTTCCTACTCTTATAGGCTATCTATACACGATCACATACACTACCCATCACTTATATGAGCTTAATCACTCAATAAATAACCCAGAGGAAGTTTACTACTTGAATGGAAAAAGAGGCCCAAAAGCCTATCATTAGTGCCTCCTAAAATCAGACCCTTCGAAGCGTGCCCTTCATCACATCCAGATTTGCACTCAAGAAACTATTTCTCTCCTCAATACCTTGTATGCATAACCATCTCACCTTGACATCACATAGATTAATCTCAAACTCCTTTAGCTATAACCAAAGTGGGCTACTTGATTTTTGTGTCTCATTGACACAATGTTGTGATTACCTATAAGGTCATAAAATTGATTAAGTTCCCTTTGCACTCTATCTCGACATATAGGATGTTTTCCACTTACCTCCATGCTTAGAAGTCAATACACCTCGTGATCATGCTATCATCATTTAAGGGAGAATAATGGTGTTTACATCCTAAAATGACTTTTTGGTGCTTAAACACATGTACCCGTCATACTCCATAGAGTAATAAATCCCAAGGTGAACATTATTTTTGAAAAGGAAATCCTACACTTCCTTTTCCTAAGCGAATATTTTAAGTCAAATACAATTTCATACACTTTCTTAAAGCTTGCAAGGCCAATGGTGCATTTACGACACTCTTAAGAGCTTTGAAGCCCAAATTCATCTCTACTCCACAACCCATGACTTAAAAGAAAAATAAAAATCAAGCCTAAACAACAAAGGAAAATGAATGAAATGAGCATACCTTAAGAACCTTACCAGAAGGCCTAGGATCATGGTGCGATAGTCAATGCCATCCCAGCACAAGCTACCATTACGTACATGAGTTGGATAACAAAAGTTGCACTCCCTTAATCTAAGACAGGATCTTGCGTACATATTCATCATTTCATGAATAAGGCCTTGAAAATCTTCTCACTTACACTAATAAGGAACACAAATCATGGAGTTGTCTTCTTGTAATAAATATGGCATCATCCTTCTAGATGTGCTGTATGCATGTGGGATTTCACCCACAATTCTTCTTTATATTAATCCATGCAACGGATAATTTATCACCTACTAAACTCAATTTTATCTCCAAAATAACTTCTGTGGGCATGGGTTCCCTTAAGACCTTGAATTGATTTTACAGGCATGGGTTCCCTACAAATCCCATGAGATTGTTTTTCTCGCGGGTATGGATACTCTCTAATACTCCATGAGGAGTATCCAATCCCAAAAGTTCTCAAGAAAGGCCAGATGCCTCTTTTTTTTTTTTTTTTTTTTTTTTTGGTGGGATGGGATACCCTCCAGGACTTTAACAGTATCCATTCCTATGTTTTTCCTTCGAGAAAGGTCTGAAGCCTCATCATTGGAGTTTTATGATGTGGGAACCTTAGACCTCAAAAAATGTTTTTCCATCAAGAAAGGCCCAGAGCCTCATCATTGGAGTTTTATGATGTGGGATCCTATACCCTACAAAATGGTTTTCTCCCTTCGAGAGGGGTCCTGAGCCTCATCATTGGGTTTTTATGGTGTGGGACCTTTAGACCTCAAAAAATGTTTTATTTACCTTAAAAGAGACATAGAGCTTCATTGTTAGACTATCATTTTTATAGGAACCTTATACCCCCAAAAATGTATTCAATTCGAGAGAGGCCTATAATCTCATTAGTGGCATTTTATGATCTAAAACCCTATAGCTCCTAGAAATTGTTTTTCCCTTGTGGAGATCGATAGCATCATTATTTTGTTTTCTTATTTTGGGCATGGATACCCTTAAGACTCTAAAAACTATTTCCCCCCAATGGACACACATGTATTCATACTGCATTTGGATACAACCACGCATGATATCATGCACTTTGCCCTTTATCCCAAACAACCTTGGTCAAATCACCAAAATTATGTCCTCAAGATACATATTGACCACATGCTTGCATGCTATGTGAATTGTTGCCTAGTAATGATAAGTACCTAACTCACCAGGGGAAAAGTGATATCATACACTATTTCTTAAAGTGCTGGTCCATAGAAAAAATATCGTTCCTTTGGTAGAAAAAATATGTTCTCATTTTAATTCTTAAAAAAACCTACAAATATTTTAAGTAAACATCAAAAAGGAAGAAAAACCAAATTTACAGTCATTTATAGGTATGAAGGGCTTGAATCCTTGACCTAATGTGTGTAATAGTAGGGGCAATACAAATGGGTGGTGTATTGCCTTATGCTAATCTACCCCAAGAGAAGCTATTCAAGGTGACATTAAAACATATGTGTGGCCCAAAATACAAGGTGGTGGCATGATCCCATATGCCACCAAGGCCTAGCAATAAGATTTAGGGCTACAGCAGCTGCTGCTGGGCTTGGAATCATGCTAATAATGCTAGGTGGTGACATGATTTCATTGAGTTGTATCTTCCTTAGGGATCCAACCTCATGGTTGGTAATTACAAAGTCATTTAATAATGCCTATTTAGGATACACGCGTTACAATATTAAAGGAAGAGCCTTATTCTTCTTGATATTTAAATCCAATGTCTAATGGTTGTCTTTTTGGTTCACATGACTTCCATTGATATAGAAATGACCTTATCTATGCATTAAGAGTTTGGGAATTTCCTATAAAATGCAATAGTGACTCCCAACTCAAGCATAAATTCATAAATGTCTACGGTCAAATGAACTTCTTAACCACATTTTTATTAAACTCACCAAATGCCATAATCAAGTTTTGATTAGCTCTTTCAGCAATCATTCTTTAAGTTTGCAAGAAATTAACCCAACATTGTGGTATTGATGATTAAAGTTAGAAGAAGGGGAAAGAAGAGGAGATGTTTGAGTTTTGAGAGATGGATTTAGGTCTGAAACCCTTTGGGATTGATACCTAAATCTCCCCTATAAACCCCAACACGTCAAACCCCTATTTAGGGCAGATTTAGGTTGCTTAAAAACAAAGTTTTTGGAGAGACGTAAGAGGGAGAAAATGAGAGTGTGCACTAATGGAAGAAAGAAATAGGAGAATTACAAAAACTCAATCAAAGGCTTAAACTTTCTACTCTTCATCAATGGAGATAAGGGAGTTTGCAAGAGCTAAACTAGAGAGCTGCTAATACTTTAGATAATCTAAAAGATCCAAAAGCCCCCTTTTTATAGCCCCTACATCAGCTCTTTTAAAAAGCTCAGTGCAGAGGGGACACAGTTGTGCCACATGGTACGGTGCCCCCGTGCTAGATTTTTGCCTTTGCTTTTCTTCAAAGTCTTGCTTTATGGCATGCCCCTATTGGTTTTGGTGCTCCCTTGCTGATTTTGCTCTCCCTTTTAGCCAGGCTCAAAATGGGTTGGCCTTACTCCAATTTGGAGCTTTTTTCTCATCTATTCTTACAAAACACAAAATACTTATAATTAGATACATTAGAGATTATTTGTGAGATAAAATCAAGTGTGATGTAGGTTAAACATTGCCCTGTTGAAAACTGAATAGTTTCTAAAATGGTTGAAGGTTAAAAGTGCTTCAAGTGTCAAGGCTGCAAGCACTTTTGATCCGAGTTCCTTATAAAAAGGATTACGACTATCCAAGAGATAGAGACTGATGAGGTCTTGAAGGGGAGTATGACTCTTAAGAGCAATTTAGTATGCTAGAACCTAATGAATTAGAGCTTCTTAACCTTGGGAAAGATCTTTATGCCTATTAATCAATTTAGGACAAGGAACAAAGGGAGATGATTTTCTACTTAAGGTGTACCATCAATAACAAAATCTTCAATCTTATTGTTGATAGGAGGTGTTGTACCAATGCAGACTCCACAACTCTTGTCCATAGGCTTAGTTTTCCTACTCTTGTGCATCCATACAATCTCAAGTGCTTCAATGGTGGAAGTGATTTGAAGGTAACCAAAAAAGTTCTTATGTCTTTTTCTATTAATAGCAAGTGCAAGGATAAGCTCTTAGGTGATATTGTGTGCATAAGTGTTTATCATTTATTCTTAGGCCATCTATGGCATATTAATAGATGTGTTAAATATGATCACTTTAATAATACTTACTCAATTTATCTTGGAAAAGGAGGTGCCTCCAAATTTAGCCCTTCAGACATCAACTGGGGTTGAAGTAAGGAGAGAAACATCCATATGAGTGAAACACAAGGTGAAAAGGTCCTAGTCTTACTTGTGCTCAAGTTCAAGTGAGCTAGAGAGTACCGTTTACCATGTGGATCGACCCCCAATTGAACAATTTAAGGATGTCTTTTCACAAGTGCTTCCTCTTGACCTTTCCCCCATTCGTAGAATAGAGCATCTCATTAATCCCTTTCCTAGTGCTACCTAGCCCAACAAAGCTTCCTATAGTTATAATTTTAATGAGTCCGGATAACTTTAGACGCAACTTGGTGAATTGGCAACTAGAGTTTATATCAGAGAGTGTATGAGCCCTTGCTCAGTTTCGACTCTTTTGGTTCTGAACAAAGACAACACAGATCAAATGTGTGTGGATAATATGTGTCCACTTCCTAAACTTGATGCCATGCTAGATGAGTGACATGAAGCTATAATTTTTATCCAAGATAGATTTAAGGAGTAAATGCCATCAAATTTTGAAAAGGATAGAGATGAATTGGAGATGACCTTCAAAAGCAAATTTTCTCTATATGAATGGCTTATCAGATATTTTTCAATCCTTTAGCTCATTGATAAGAGTTATGATTGAAGTGCTGAGGCCATTTAGGTAAATGTGTGGTGGCATACTTTGATATAACCTTGTGTATTTCAAGGACGAAAGAGGCCATTTGAATCCTTTAAGAGAAATGACCTCAACTTTAAGGGCTCGAAAACTCTTCGCTAAATTAGAGAGTTATCATTTTTTTCTCCTTGAAAGTGGTTTTCTTGGGCTATGTTGTCTCCAAGGAAGGCATGTCAATGGATGAGCCAACGGTGGAAGCAATTAAGTCTTGGCTGACACTAACCAACATCACTGAAGTGCGAAGCTTCCATGAGATGACTTTTTTTTACCAAGTATACATCAAGTTACACTCTTATAGCCCCAGTAACATGATGCATGAAAAAAATGGACTATTGCTTGGTCAAAGTCAAGAGACCTTTGAGAGCTTAAGGCTATGCATTATGAGTCACCTATCCTAGAGCCTTTCTATAGTTTGAATAAGTCTTTAAAATTGAATGCATAGGGGTTATTATTCTTTAAAAGAAGCACACAATCTCTTACTCCTATGATGAGCTAAATGGCTCTGAAAGGGTTAATAGCAAATATGATAAGGAGTTCTACGCACTGGTGAGGGCCCTTGACCACTCAGCTCATTACCTAAGGCCACACCAATTTGTGTTGCATTCAGATCCTGAGGATTTGAAGCACCTCAATGGATAGTAACAACTTAATCCTTGCTATGCTAGTGGATGGATTTCCTCCAATGTTTTCTCCTTTGTGGTCGAGCATAAGAAGAGGAGCTCAAACATTATATAAATGCTGCTTCAAGATGCTATAATCTTTTGTCCACCATGGAAGATAGTATCCACGGCTTCTAATTTGTGAAAGAGTTCTATCAATGTGATAGGGACTTTACTCCCCACATCAAAAATGAAGCCTAAAGGTGTAAGAACCCATATGTGCTCCAAGATGGGTTCCTGTTATAAGCAACAAGCTTTCAATCCCATAGTGCATAATATACAGGTTGTTGTTGAAACAGTTGTACAAAGGTGGTCCACCTAGTCATTTTGGCATCAATAAAATAGTAAACATGGTAAAGAGCATTTTTCTTGGCCCAACATGGGTGGCAACTTGTATGATATGATCTCCAAGAGTGCCATTTATCATAAGTCTAAGAGTTAATTTCACTAAGGTCATTGTACTCCTTTACCTGTTCCTCAAGGTCCTTAGAAGGATGTGAGTATGGATTTCATTATATCCCTCCTAAAAAATCTAAAGGGGATATGTTCCATCATGGTTGTGGTTAATTGGTTTACAAAAATGCATTATTTTGTGCCTTGCACCAAAGATAATGATTCTTCTTATATGCCTCACTGAGTTCGATGAAATTATGAAACTCCATGGGATTTGAAGGGGTAGGCTTAACGTTTAGAGTCACTTTTGGAGGTGCTTCTGGAGGATGCGTGCTTAGCACCACTTTTCACCTTCAAATATACAGTCAAGTCGAGGTTACAAACAAGACCTATCTACTTTATTAAGAAGTTTGGTGGGGAAGAATCTAAAAGAGTGGGAAATTGAGTTCCTCCCATATCGAGTTAGCCTACGATCGAGCTCCTTCTCATGCAGCCAGTCTATCTCCCTTTGAGGCTAACTATGGAGTAAACCCCTCACTTTTATTGCCCTCACTCCTTTATAATTAGAAGCAAGAGCAAGCCATGAAGTCATCTTCATAAACAAATTTGGGCTAAAATTGAAATGGTGAATAAGGCTATACAAGGAAAAGGCTAACAACCGTGAAAGAGCAACCTGGGGATTCTATTAGGTTGCACCAAAGGAAGGAAATGTTCCCTTCAAAGAGGAAAAATAACCTTATGTTAAGGGGATTGGTTGGCTCAGGGTTATTAAAAGTGAATGGCAGCACTTATAAGTTAGAACCGCAAGGGATCCCTTCCACTTTCAATGTTAGAGGTCTTAGTTATATAATGATAATGGTTTGAAGATTAAGTCATAATCAAGAAGGGGATGTGAAGTAATCACTTCGTGTATAATTTCAGGAGTATTTGATGGCATTTTGTAGAAATCCTTGTTGAAAAATGCTTGATCTTATCCTATATTTCACTTTACGCTTAAGTTTTCGATGTTTAATGAGTTCTTACAAATTAATATGACCATTGACCTAGCATAGCCCATAGTTGTCTGATGATTTGCACCTTATCAACCTCGCGCTAGCTATCAATGCCCTTGGCACAACATTGATGGCTTCCTCCCCCTTTGTTTGAAGTCTTAAGATCCCAACAACAAATATGGTTATCCCATGTTACCTAACATGACTCATGTTCTCCCCATTTATGTTACTTTGTTCAAGCCTCAACACAATTAGCCTGTCCTTGTTGACATAGCCAATGTTTATTCATTTCACCTCTAAAGTAGGTTGATTGTCTAACTCCATACCGTTCATGTTAGCCCCTTCTATTGTTACCGTTGGGTTTCTTCGAGGATGTAGAGCTTTGAAGGCTAATTATTGACTATTTACAAGTAATTCCTATGCTCATCCACCATAGATCATACATCATTGGGTGAAATATGAGAGTAGAGAAGAAGAAATGAAGTTTGTCTTCAAGGATTCCCTTGAGGATGCAAGATTGAAGTGGATCACCTTTGGATGAGCATCTCTTTTCGCTATTTTCTTTTCATCTTTTCTCCACTTTTGTGTTTGAATCATGTTGGTTTCTGAGTTGTTGAGCTCTTTCTGCTTGTTCTTAGTTAAATTTTTTCTATATAAATCGTGGGGTGTTTATGCTATGTGAGTAATCATGGCCAAATTGCTTGTATGTATTTGATATAAGTGAGTAAATGACAAAAAGGTGAAATCCGTGATCAGATTACCAAGATTAGACTCGATTTGTGATTATTTTAGAAAGAGTTGCATGTTGGGATGTCAAATTAATAATCTTAAATCAATAACTTGGAGAAAATGGGGATCCCTTAAAAATTGTATTTACTAAATGAAACAAATCCCTATGTGTTTTTTGATAGATAGATTTCTCACTATGTTTTAGTAGTTTGCTCAGTTTAGTGACTCAACATTGAATCTCAAATTCACTTAGCATTTTTATTAGCCTAATGTAATACGCCACAATTAAGCATGATCAATGCAATAAGATAAAGAATAGTTCATCAATCACCTGTAATGATTATGGTTGAAAATGTCCCCTTTCATTGATTTTTATATGAAGTCAAAGTATATTGTTCATAGTATAAATGCATTATTATGAAATGAATGAGGCAAATTGTATTTAGCAATCATTATTTCTTTTCTCAAAAGAGAATTATAATGCTTGCATTTTAGATACCACCGAGTGACTTCGAATGATACTTTTATATGGAAGTTGAAAGGGAAAAGAATCGGCTATAAAGACCCAAACATAGTTCATGTATGAAAAGATGATCACAAGAAGGCATTTAAATATTTGCTAAGCACAAAAGTTACTTTTGACAGCACAAAATGTTAAGAAAGAGATTTAAAAAAGGAAATACTAGTATGTATGACCTATAAAGACAATGATTAAGAAATAATACATGAAGAAAGGATATGAATGTTTTGAAAGTAAATAAATTTCACAACAAGAAGAAAGAGTATAGAACTTCTTATCGATTATGGAATCCAAAGAAAGCATCATAAAACTTGATAAGAAGATAAAGTCTATCCATTAAGCAAAGATAATGTATAGATATTAGAGTTCTATAGAAGGGGAATTTCATAGGAAGAAAATTTCGATGGCAATGTAATATGTCATGAATATGAATGTAGATCTTAACGTTCTATATGCACAAAAATGTAATTTTCACCGGCAAAAATTTAAGGAAAAGAAAAAGAGGAGGATTCTAGTGAAAGATTATGATTAGTGGAACAAAGGTTGACATATATGGATTGCAAGCGCAATAGGAGGGCATAAGTGAGTTTTGTATCACTAAACAAGCATTAAAGTCTTTTTCCACTATTCTTGTCCTCCTTCTTTCTTCTCTATCATGGCTTAAAACCATAGGCCATAACCCATAAATTTTACTATTTCATGCTTGATAATCATTGAAGCCAATGATTGCTACATTTATCCCCCTTCAATCATCTCTTTTTGCTCTTTCATTTTCCTAAGGGTATAATAAAAAACTTTAAGGTAATCTTTCATTTGATTTGTTCTTTTCCTTGATTGCATCTTACATGCAAGAATGTTTGGAATGATCTAAGTGCTTTAAATTTGGTTATGTGATTGGCTTATTAAAAATTATTTGGGTTTGCTGTGTTCATCCAAAGATGTTGAGTATTCAGTTCCAAACATCTCGCAAATAACCTATTGTCTGCACCCAAAATACCATATTTTTACAATACCTTTACACTTGATTTATGCTCAAAATAATTATTCTATTTAGATTTTTATTTGATTTTATTTGATTTTGTAGGTGTTTGAAAAATTTAGAAAAATATGTAAAATATGAAGAAAAATGCTGAAAATGAAGAATTGGGTCAAGAATCCAACCACATACCTCAGCCCATTCTCTATTCTAGCCCAAAAGTAACACAAAAATTTAAAAAAAATTAATTAAACAAAATCTAATTCCTACCCAGCCCCCCACGCTCAAACTCACTTATTCCTCCCGCTCTCTCTCTTCTCTCGAGTCTGGCTTGCCAGAGACTCCAACATTCCCCCCTATCATAGCACTCATCGCGCTCTCTCTCTCTGGCACATGCCACCATCGACACCACCATCACCACAATCATCCTCATCCACTTCACCATCTTCATCCACCACGGCCACTCCAAGTGCCAGCTCACCATAGCTAGCACAACACTCATCTTCACCGTCCATATCATGGGCCCAATCAAGGGTCGAGATCGATTTGAGGGTATTTAAATTGAAGAAGCAGTGGCGCTAGGGGAGGTAATCTAGGTTTTAATTTTAGGGTTTTAGCTAGGTTTAATTCAAGTTTTTAGTTTTCAATTTCAATTTCAGATGTTAGGCTTCATGATTTAGGGTTCGATTTTGTTCATATTTCGAGCATTCGATCCATGTGTAGCTTGCAATTTCACCTAATTATGCTTTGTTTTATTAATCTTTGATGATTTCTAGCTTGATACTGAACAGGAAATTATTGTGAATTTCCCCTTCCCTGTTTCTATGGTTATTCTATTCTGTTCTGATTCATTTGGGACCTCTATTAATGGAGGTCAGCTTGAAACTTAGTTGAGCTATAACCTAGGATGCTTAGGTCAATTGTTCTTTGCTCTTATTTTCTATTTCAACTTTGTTTCAATTCCCTTATTCTGATTTGATGGTTTTTCGATCTCCTTGTTCTGGGTTGAAACTCTTTCTGAGAGCTAGTGATTTCTTGAGACTAAAGTGATAAATTGGGTGGTGTTACTTGGAGGTCATGTCTAGGCGGAGCCTAGAGGTTGTAACACCCTGCAACTCTACTCCATCTCTGTCTTCTTTTCCCTGTTTCTTCCTTTGAATGCTGGATTATTACTGTCTTCTTTTCTAATTTCTAGTAGGAATTCTAGTCTTATGTCCATCCCCTATTTCCTTGACTCTTTCCATTTTGGGGTTGATTTAGGTTAGTTTATTTACCAACACATTATGGTGGTTTCATTTTGGTTGATTATGGTGTCATTTATTTTAAGCAAGTTTAATGGATTTATATGTATTAGTTGGTTTTAGTGAGTTTTATTTGGTTGATAATCTTAGACATCATGGACATGAGATAAAATTACTTTAGCTTATCTTGATTATTTTATTCCTTACATATTTGACTCTTGATTAGTTTAGGCTATTATGATAGTCCAACTTTATTTTGCGACCTAATTTTCGGCCTTGTCTCTGAGGAGACGATCCTAAAGTACTATGATGGAAGTCGTACGCTTGCGGATATTTATTTTACACTTAAAATTATCATTCAAGTTTTTTACGCCGTTGCTGGGAATGACAGGATGAGATTTAGGTCATATTTTCTTTTTGTTTGTTGCTTTCTTACTAGTTGTACATGATTTATCTTGCTTTGTTTATCTTGTTATTAGTGTTACTTAACTTAGTTTATTTTTTGAAAATTTTAAAAAAATCCCAAAATTAGAAACGGATAAAATTAAAAAAATTTGGAAAAATTTTGACAACCCCTAAAAATTGAAAAAATTGAAAAAATTTAAAAACAAATGGCAATTGTCTATTTCCCTCAATTTGAGCATAAAATATTTTGGCGATATTTAAGTAGATTGAATGATTTTCATGCTCGATGTGCTGATATATATTTTGAGAAATGAAAAATTTGAAAAGTGATCTTTGAGGGTCTTAATGATGAATATCAGGGTCATGTTGAGAGGGGGTTTGGGATATTTGTTCACTAAGACTCCTGATAAAATTTGGGATTTCTTCGAGTATTTGGCTTATGACACTTGGGAGTATGACAAAGCTAGAGAGATCTTTAGTCACCCCATTCCCGACCCTTACATGGTGCATGCTACATCTTTAGATGAAAGTCAGTTTGGGGGTATATCTTATAAGCACTCTTATACTCCATGTGTTCCTATTTCATCTGATTCTTGTGATTCCTTTGGCCATGATGTTGATACTTGTCCATTGCTCGGTAAACAACACAGATTGGAGGCATTAGCTGCCTTTAATAGGGAGATTTGTTTGCAGAGTTTATCAAGACTGACTTTAGTTTAGGTGTCCTACACCTGAGGCTAGGTCTTGTGAGGATTTTGATGTTAGGAGTGAGGCACTGATTCCTTTAGGGCATGATTATTATGATGATATTCCTTGTGATGACCTTGAGGTTTCGAGTGATCCCTTATCTTCTTTAGCGGTTGCATCTTCCCTAGGGTTTAGCACGTTTACTGCCCACCTTAAGGGTAGTATGACCATTCGTGACTCGACTCTTCCTTTGGCTCCTTTAGGAGAGCTAGAAGAGGGAGATGGATTTGAGACTGATGCTAGTTCTGATGATCAGTGTGGTATATTAGTTGAGTCAGAGAATACCTTTTTTGAGCAGCATTCTCTTGATAAGCTTTTTGTTATGAATTTTAGTGAGGTTGCACCTCCTGATGAGCTTGTTAATTCCATTTCTGTTAAATCTTTCCCTGACTTAGCTCTTATTTCTTCCCTTTCTTCTTCACTCTCCCTTCTCCCCCCTTCTTTAGACCCTCCTGAGTCTACTTTTGTAGCGTCTGAGACTTTTATGCCTGTCAATCCTTGTTTAGATTAGACTTTTGATGATAGTGACATAGAGAGATTCGGGGATCACTCTGAGGTGAAGGACTTGACTTTAGGCCATCTTATGAGGTTTGTCTTTTATATATCACTTGTTTGGCCTTTCCTTGGTCATTTTCGCACCCCCTTTAGAGATGTTGGATTATATTTTGATCGTTAAGACCACTCTCGATGGTTTATGCGTTTATATAGTTACATCATTGTTAGACCATTGACTAGTGCATCTGATTTTGCATATATACATCTCTCATTTGATTGGGCTGAAAGCTTTAATAAGCTTAAGAGAGTCTTGAGTTGCATTGCATTTACGTAATTTATTTGAATTACACCTTATATTTCTAACTACTTTCATTTCTACGAGGATTGTGCCTGCAAGTTTGATAAGTTGCTATGAGCATTGGTCGGTTTTGATGAGTAGTAGATTGTGAGATAAGATGGAGTGGTTGTAGCACCCCAGCCTCCAAATCTTTTCATTATCTGCTTTAATTTGTATTAAGGTAACAGAAGGTACTATGCAGCTAGGGCGTTACCGTCGTCCCTTAGGGATAAGGCTATTTATGAGAACTAAGAGTGACCGGAAGGTAGCTCACAGGCCATATTACGATAACAAGCTCAAATTTAACTTATCACTGTATTATTACAATCTAAGTCACACAATGTTTACTTAATCCAAAATGAATTTACATTTGATGCAACATTTATTAATAACCTAAAACAACACCTCTGTAAAATGTTTAACCAGATTAGGAAAATTAACATCCGCTGCTCAGACCCACATCTTCTGGGCCCTTAGCTTCCTTAGGTTCCTACTTGATTGCTTATTGTTTCTTCTTCGCTAAAACAGTTTGAAAACACCAAAACCATACAAAATGGGCAATTACTCAATACATTATCCTTGTATAGTTAAATGGGTCCTTGCAGAAGTTAGTGAGCATGCGCGCAACGTTAAGGCTATGTTTACAAATATCTTTTGAGAAGCATTTAACTAGATAAGTGGTTAGTAATTAATTCCTTGGCCTAGATTAGTACCTTATGTCTATGAGTTACAGCCACGGCAATAAAACTGAACTATGAATTTCCCGTTTAACAGAAGGGCCCAACAATGAATTCTGTTAGCAGATACTTATGAACGATGAACATGGCTTATTAACCAATGTACACTGAAATGGTCCTAAAGGTTCCAATGGCCGAATAAAATTTTGTTAACATTAAATAACGTAAATTTACATCTTTGAAGGGTCAAGCAATAACATATCTGAAAAAGAATTAATGTCCCCTTTTTGGTTTCTTTTTACACAAGTCGATTCAAATCCTGAATTCAGGATCATTTATTTAAGTAAGTCTTTAGTTCTTAACATTAATATGTTTTTAATTATTACAATTAACAAGAAATGATTAATGTTACGAGCTCTGACTTGGAAAGGCCTTATGGTTCTTTTTTTCTTTGTGTTAGTTTACGAAGAATAATGCCAAATCCAACTTAGTTCGGGCATTACTAACCACCCTTAGATACTTGATTAACTTGACTAAACCTCATTTATATAGATTTTCGAGAAATCATAATTTTTAATCTCTTCTCTTTTCTACTTACTTGTACCAATTTTGACTCCATGGCCTCCAATCATCTAAAATCTATCAATTCCATTCCCTCCTCATCGAAACAATCTAACTCTAGTATTTTTCAAACAATTTAAATCCAACTCCATTCAAACAACTAATTCCAACACCATTCAAATAGTATAGATCCAACCTCATTCTACAAATTAACTCCAACATTATTCAAATAATGTATATCTAACTTCATTCACATTATTACCCAACTTGCTTAATTTATTAGCACAAATAAAACATTATTCAAATAACCTAAATCCATACAATTCCATTTCAACATCATTTAAACAACCTAAATCACAACCTAAGTCCACACAACTCCATTTTAACATTATTCAAACAACCTAAATCCATAAAATTCCATTTCAATATCATTTAAACAAATTAAATCCATAAAATTCCAACAAATCTATGAGCTTGAACCCCATAAAAATGGAGGAGGAGTGGTTTGAATTTTACCTTGGTGGCTACTGAGTGAGGGTGATGGTGGCTGTAATGGTGGAGGTAAGCGGCGGTGGTGGCCGGCTGGTTTAGGGAGAGAGAAGCAGAGACAGTGGGCAGAGGATAGGGGTCGTGGTCCTGCTCTCGGCCTCCCAGACTCCTACTGCTCTCCTCTTTTTTTTTTTTGCTTTATCTTTCCTTGCTTTTTCAATCCTTTGCTGAGTAGCTAAGTCAAATTATCAGGACACTTGGCTTTTAGAATCACGTACCTAGTGTCATTCTACTTTCCTGGCATTTGGTTTCCCCCCATTGGTCATCCTTATTCTTAATTATTAAGAATGTTTTTTTTTTGGTTCGGTAATTTTTTTGGTATGACTCGGACACATCGTAATTTATTTTATTTCCTTAACCTAATATATTCGTACTATTATTTATCATTTTACAACTGTAGGAAGATTCTGTATTGTCACATATTTATAACACATGGAAGGTTTCACAAAGAAAATTGTGTAGCTCACTACTCCGAATAACTATAATTATGTGCATAATGTCAGATTTGGAATTAATTTAAGCATAATTAACTATTGGAGAATTACAGTGGTTGATGCTCCATAGACCTCCTCGACATCATACGAGTGAGACGTTAGTTTAAGTACAATTAGTACCCAACCCAGTATGATAGTTCCACCCCTTCCCTCTTCTCCTTTTTCATTTTTTTTCCCTTTATTTTTGTACACAGTTGTGGATATTTAGGACTATGATTGTATGTGGGTGTAATCTTGAAGAGAAATTTGGGATTTGTTGAGCCTAGTTGGCTGTGATCACCTTTGGTTGTGTTGTGCACTTTGTAATTGGTGGTGTATTTTATTTTGTAAATACTTGTTAGTTGTGGATATATGGGATTGTGAATAGTTGTGGATATCTAGGATTTTTTTAATATACTTTAGTTGTGTGTTTTGTTTCCTTGGTTTTATGAGTTTTGTTTTTCTTTGGTTTTGTTTTTGGTCAATATTTTCTGTTTTGTTTTCTAGTTGGTGTTTTAGTGGCTTTGTTTTGGTTTTGTATTTTGTTTTTCTTTTCTTTTGAGTTTTCTTTTGTTTCAGTTTTACTTTTCTTTTGTCTTTTATGTGGTGGTTCCTTGTTTATGCTAAGTATTTTTTTTTTTTAGGGTGTTTTAGTTGTGTTTTGCATATTGGTGGTTTGTTTTTGTAAATATGTGATTAGTGCTTTCTTTTTGTTATACTGGTTGTATATTTTGTTTTTCAAATTTTGTGTCTTGTTTTGTTTAAGGTTCCTTTTTTTTTTTTAGTTTTGTATTTAGTAACTCCTTAGTTTTGGTTTTGTTTTTATGTTGGTCATTATGTGTGTTTTGGTCTTGTTTTAGTTTTGGTTTGTTTTGGTTTTGGGTTTGTTTTGTTTTAGAGGTGGTTTTTGTTTTGCTTTCTTGTGATTTTGATTTTGGTTTTGCTTTTGATTTTGGTGGCGTCCCAGTTTGTATATACTTGTGGCTTTATATTGATTTTACAGTTGTATAGCTCATGTGATTGCTTTTTAGCGCTTTAGTTCTCATAATGAGGACATTGTGGAGTTTTGGTATGGGGGTAAGGTGCCTATTTGTACTTATTTTTCAAAAATTTTGAAAAATTCAAAAAGATTTTTTTTTTTCTTTAGGATTTTGTGTGCTTTCTTTGGCAATTGTGATCCCATGTAATTAGGTCATTAAGTTATATGTAAACAGAGTTTGCATGATGAGATGTCTAGTTGAGGTTGTAGATTCGAGTTTTCATAATAACCACGTCTCATATGTGTGATTGTGTTCTACCTTGCTCACTTTGTCATCAATTCTTTGGGGTCTTGTCGTTAAGTTGGCATGTGAATTTTTTGTTTGTCGAAGCTGCCTTTTAAGTTTTCTCAAAAAATGCAAAAAGGAGAAGGAAAAAAAAATCATAAAAAAGTGAATAAGAACCTAGGCACTAATGTTCATAACCACTATCTTTATTTCATATCCTTAATTGGATTAAACATGTCCTGTTTTACGTGATTACACATTTGTTTGGGCAATAAAATAAGTGCTTTGTACATTTGAATAAAACCCCTTTTTAGGGAAGACCCGGATATTTGTAAGTCAAGTGGGATTAGGGTGTGTGTTATCAGTCTTGGAAAAAAGAAAAGAAAAAAATGGAAAAAAAAAGGA
This sequence comes from Carnegiea gigantea, assembly GCA_029747015.1. Classification (NCBI taxonomy): domain Eukaryota; kingdom Viridiplantae; phylum Streptophyta; class Magnoliopsida; order Caryophyllales; family Cactaceae; genus Carnegiea; species Carnegiea gigantea. Next base: position 140,897 of record JAKOGI010001186.1, read on the forward strand.
GCAAAGAAGGCAATTAGGCGAAAAAACGGGGATCATGCCAATGTTAGCAACTTGATTCATAAGGATTAATACACATTTGCACATGTACCAAGGTGTACATATCATCACATATTGTGTGTGGGGTGAAAAATAAAAGTCAGGGTGCTTCTTGTAACTAAATTATCTTCTGATTGTACATTCCTTTTGTATATTATTTGGTGATTTGGCTACTGGGGTGTTGCAATTGCCTAAGTCATGTGCATAATTTTCCCATTATTTGTATATATGTTTATATTTTGAAAAAAAAACCAAAAATATTTTCCTTTGTTTTTGAAAAGATTTTTGTGGGTATTTCACTTGAAAACCGTTATGAGACCTCACTCATTCACTTAGAAAATCGAGGGGTTTAAAGGGCATATTGCATATCTTAAATGCAACCGTGATTTCTACAAAAGTGAGTTAGAGTTTTCTTTTTCTTATCTTCCTTTTCTTTCTCGGTAGTTTAGTTGTTTTACCTGATGACGAGCAAAATCTTGGTGTGGGGGTGTTTGTTTGTACCTGAAATATGATATTTTTACAATATTTTTATACTTGATTTATGCTCAAAAGAACTATTTTATTTAGATTTTCATTTGATTTTACTTGATTTTGTAGGTGTTTGAAAAATTCAGAAAAATATGTAAAAGATGAAGAAAAAAGCTGAAATGGAAGAATTGGCCAAGAACCCAACCACGCACCTCAACCCATTCTCTATTCGAACACAAAAGCAACAAACAAACAAAAAAAATTTAATTAAACAAAATCCTAATTCCTACCCAACCCCACCCACGCTCATCTTATGTGACCTAGCCCCCTTTTATTCCTCCCTCTCTCTTTTCTCTCGGGTCTAGCTCACTAGAGACCCTAACATTCCCACCGTCTCAGCACTCATCTCGCGCGCTCTCTCTCTCTCTCTCTCTCTCTCTCTCTCTCTCTCTCTCTCCGGCATATACCACCATCGACACCACCGTCACCACAATCATCCTCATCCACTTCACCATCTTCATCCACCATGGCCACTCCAAGCGCCAGCTCACTGCCAGCACAACACTTATCTTCACCGTCCACATCATGAACGCAATCAAGTGCTGAGATCGACTTGGGGAGCATTTAAATTGAAGAATCAGTGGCACTAGGTGAGGTAATCTAGGTTTTAATTTTAGGGTTTTAGCTAGTTTTAATTGAAGTTTTTAGTTTTTAGTTTTCAGTTTCAGTTTCAATTTCAAATGTTAAGTTTAGTGATTTAGGGTTTGATTTCGTTCATATTTTGAGTATTCGATCTATTTGTAGCTTGCAATTTCACCTAATTGTGCTTTGTTTTATTATTCTTTGATGATTTCTAGCTTGATACTGAACAAATTTGGGACTTTATTGAGAATTTACTCTTCCCTATTTATGTGGTTGTTCTGTTCTGTTCTGATTTGTTTGGGACCTACATTAATGGAGGCCAGTTTAAAACTTAGTTGAGCTACAACCTAGGATGCTTAGTTCAATTGTTCTTTGCTCTTATTTTCTGTTTCAGCTTTGTTTCAATTCCCTTATTCTGATTTGATGGTTTTTCGATCTCCTTGTTCTGGGGTTGAAACTCTTTCTGAGAGCTAGTTATTTCTTGAGATTAAAGTGATAAATTGGGTGTTGTTAGTTGGAGGTCATGTCTGAGCAGAGCCCAGAGGCTATGACGTCTTGTAACTCTTCTCTATCTTTGTCTTCTTTCCCCTGTTTCTTCCTTAGAATGGTAGATTATTACTGTGTTCTTTTCTTATTTCTAGTATGAATTCTACTGTTATATCCATCCCTTATTTCCATGACTTTTTTCATTTTGGGGTTGATTTCGGTTAGTTTATTTACTAACACATTATGTTGGTTTCATTTTGGTTGATTATGGTTTCATTTAGGTTTGGCAAGTTTAATGGATTTATAGGTATTGGTTCATTTTGGTGAGTTTCATTTGGTTGATAATCTTAGACATCATGGGCATGAGATAAAATTACTTTAGCTTATCTTGATTATTTTAGTCCTTATATGTTTGATTCTTGATTAGTTTAGGCTATTATGATAGTCTAGCTTTATTTTGTGACCTAATTTTCATCCTCATCCCTAAGGAGACGACCCTTAGGTACTATGACGAAAGTCATACACTTGTGGCTCTTTACTGTAGACCCAAAATTATCGTTCGCCTATGCATGTGATAATTTGGGTAACTAAATTTTATGAAGGGTTTGAGAACTAGAATAACCTATTAGTATGGGAAATCACAACAAACTCTAACAAAAAAATAATGCTGACTTAAAAACAAACTAGTACTAGTTCATAGTCAAGGAATTACATATGTATGATGATACCTTGGTGACTTAGCTTTCAATAGGCCTTGGAATTGCTTAAATCCAATATGTATAGGAATATATATGACCATGTTATTGAAAATGTGTACCGCGTATATACATTATTCAGGGTTCCATATTTAGGTCTCTATAGTACATTGAGATTAGAAGTGAAAGACATACAGCCTCTAAGTAGACCTTGAAAATCTATCTCATTTTAGGTATAATTCTCAGGAAGAAGGCAAGTTAGATTATAGGAATGAAGGTTTGATTTTTTATTTTGTATTCTTATCTTAAGACTAAGAATGGTATTAGTACGTAGATAATGGCTACTCAAAGCGTATGACTAGGAAGTTGTCACTCTTCACATAACTACAATTGAAGGATAAAGGGAAAATTCACATTTAGAAACAAAAGCAAAGGAAAATAATCAGATGTAAAAATTTGATAAAACCCTCTCAAGCTACCTTGAAAATATAGATATATTGATGGTATGAGGTTCTTCTTCCTTAATATGTTCCAAATGCTCCATGAAGGAAGCAAAGTAACACATACTAGATCAAAATGTGAATTTCCAACTATTGACACTAGTCACCCTACCAGAAATGAAATTGATATATATTTAATGACAACCTCCTTTGCCTTTGTGGCGACAAGCCACATACTCTGCCTCCATAGTCAACATTGTTGTGTAGTTTTGCTTCTTACTACACCATGAAATGTTTCCCCCACTCAGGGGGAAAACAAATGCTTAGGTTCAGCTAGATTTATCTGGATCACCACCTCAATCAACACCTAATAATTCTCATCCTTAGGTCTCCACCCTTACAGTAAAAGACTAGGCCAATAGTACCATTAAGGTAGCGAATTATTCTCTTGACAGCTTGCTAGTGAGCAGGTCCTGGATTATTTTAATAAGGACTTATCAACCCAACTGCAAAGTAGATGTTAGGCTGTGTACATAACACAACATACATTAAGCTTTATATAGCATTAGTGTCGGTGACATTACCTATTCTCTCTTTTTCATCATTTGTTTTAAGGCATTAGTCAAGACTTAAGGCGAAACTCTTCTCAACTGAAGTGTATATACCCTTCTCAATTGAAGTGTCTTTGGGCTTGAAATTATACATTCGAAAACACCCTAAGACCTTTTTAATGTATGCTTCCTAGCACATACCCAGGAGCTTCTTAAGATGGTTTTTGATTATTTCCATGTCTAGGAAGCACCCAGCTTCACTCATGTCCTTCATCTTAAAGGTACATAGGGCAACAAGTTCTTAGTAGCTTCAATTATCTCCGAGTTGGTCCTAATCAAAAGTATGTTATCAATAACTAGGGTAAGAAACATAATCCCCCAGTTGTTTTCTTAACATACACACCATAGTTCGCTGAAACCATGGATAAGCCAAATGAAGTAATAATGGAGTCTAAATACAAAGATTTGGAAGATTTCTTAAGCCCATAGATAGACCTTGTAAGATGACGTACCTTGTCATCTCAACCTTTTGATACAAAACTAATGGGTTAGTCTATATAAATCTCTTTCTTAAGGTTACTATTGAGAAATGTAGTCTTTATGCCTATTTGGTACAACTCTAAGTCAAAATGGGCAACCAGGGCTAGGAGGAGGGCAAATAGAGGCAAATCTTACCACTGGAGAAAAGTATATCCATAGTATATACCCTCAATTTGGTTAAATCCTTTGGCAACTAGACATGCCTTGAACTTGTTAATTAATCCATTTGTTCAACGTTTCATTTTGAAAACCCACTTGTTTTCTAATAGAATTACGTTGAAGTGAAAGATCAATGAGTTCCTAAACCTTGTTTCTTGCCTCATCCCTTATAGTGTCCATCCACTATTTGTGATTTGTTGAATCAACCACCTCTTGAAAAGAGCTAGGCTACTATACTTCCACGGGAGTGCATATGAATATTTCTTCTTTAATCTAGAAGTATCACCACGAAATTCTTCCTCATTCACTCATCTGGATTCACGGCCTTTTATTATTGGTTTGTCTAGATGAGGAATCCTTCTCCCCATCTCTAAGAGGTGTGGCACCCTTGGTATGTGGAGAATCACTACCATTATTCTTTTGAGGTTTGGGACTATGAATATATGGACTAATTGTATGTTCAGGATCGAGAGATTGATGACAAATCTCATTCTTTGGTTGATTCTCCTCATGAGTTGTAGATTAAGGACAAACCTTCTTCTCCCAAGCAAACAAATCACCCTCGTTCCTGTCAGATAGGAGAGGTATACCATCCATAATGACTTTGATCTGAATTCAAGCCCTCCCCTTCACCAAGAGATGGTTGAAGGACTTACTGCAACTCATACAGTTTGAGGTTCTTTTTGATTTCACATAAGCTTTAGAACTCATCATTAAGAAAATTGCCATTGCAGAAATCAATTTTCATTATGCCACAATTAGGTTGTTTCTCGTACATCACGTACCCTTTGGAATGTTTGGAATACCTTACGAACACTATCTTAGTAGCTCCTGGACCAAGTTTCCCATGTTTATAGTTGGGTTATACACATAGCCAGTAGAAACCCATGGATGTAAGTGATCTAAGTATAGCTTTTTACCATGCCATAACTCATATAGAGTAGTAGATACACTCTTGCTTAGCACACGGTTAAGGATACAAGTTGTTGTCAGCAAGGCATCCCCCAAAAACTAATTAGAAGGTTAGCATGCGTTATTAATGACCTAACCATGTCAAGAAATATCTGATTCCTATGCTCTACAATAGCGTTTAGTTATAGAGTGTGTGGAATTGTTAGTTGTCTTTATATACCTTTTCACTTACAAAACTCTTTGACGATGTTAGAGATATATTCACAACCTCAACCAGCTCAAAGAGTGTTAACTTTTCATTCAAATTGAGTCTTTACTTCCACTACAAAGGGTTTGAACACATCAAGTGCCTCATGGTAGTGAGATAGTAGGTACACATAAATATATCGTGAATAATCATCTATAAGGGTAGTGAAATATGTAACCTTATGATGTGCTTTCACATTCTTTGACCCGTAAATGTTAGAACGGCTTATCGCTAAGGGACTTGATGCCCTCAAAGCCTCACAAAAAGGCTTTATGGTTGCTTTGCTAGCTAGACATGATTCATATTTGAGGAACTTAACCTTAGTGAGTCAATCTAAAAGACCCTCTTTGGCTACCATATTCTGCCTATCTTGACTAACAAAGCCAAGCTGAGCATGCCACTAAATAGACTCAAAATTAGAGTCAAAATATAAGACAAAAACAAAAGATGTATTACTATAAATATCATCCAAATCCAAAACAATGAAATCATTTTTCATTATAGCATACCAATGGTGAAATTGTTATTATACTAAATGTTTAATTCATGAGGACAAAATCTAAAAGTGAAACCTAATCTTAGTAAGTAAGGAGACAAAAGATGTCAGGGAACGGTGCACCCTTGGGCGTAGAGAGCATTATAAGGAAGCAACGTATTTCTTTCACGGAGTTTGAGATGATGTGGCCCACATATAGTACTTTACACAGTGACCTAGTGGTTTATTTAGATAAAGAAAAAATAGTTTGTAATAGGAAAAAGGGCAAGAAATATTAGCATTAGTGTGTTATAATGAAGACGTTGTAGCAATAGACTAAATTAATGGATAGGGAAGAAATGGAAAATTTAAAAGAGGGTGGAAATGTAATTTTGCCGTTTTTAAGTTAGATTTTAACAGTTACATATGCTCATTAAAATACGAAAAATTGACTCATTTATTGGGCAAAATATCATTTTTTGCATAAAAAAATATATTAAAAAAAATTAGCCTAAGCCAAATGAGTTGACCTTAATCCTATCAGGTTCGACTCAAACGGGATTGGGTCCTAAAATCTTGTCCAAGACCATAACCTTTTTGGATAGTTCGAGGTTAGATTATTTGATCAGGTCAATTTTTGTCAAGACTAATAACAATATCTATTCTTTTTACCTTTAATTGAATTACTAGGTTTTGTTAACTAATCAACCCAAAATCCTCAGGTTGGGCCTGAACCATAACATAGATAGTTTAACATTCACTTAATCCCCTTTAAGAAAAACTCAAAATTACTCATTCATATCAAGATTCTTATATTTAAGCATTACCTAATTTAAAGGGTCTTCAAGTTGGGAGGAGACCTCAACTATCATTGACTAGCTCAACTATGACAACCCATTACCCATTCGTCCAACTATGAAGGTTCATTCATTAATTTACTTCCCATCTTCAAAACTCAATACTCCTATTTCATCCTGTCGACCCAAGTATCATATAATTTCTTCTCTAATTGCCTTGCAAGTAAACTTGCAATATATAGATATAATAATTTCAATTTATATTCAATAAAATAACTTCAATTTTATTAGTAACATGATCATTCTTGGCACTCTCCTATTCCCTTGTAGACTAATTTTAGCATAAACAACCAAATAGTCATACCACATTGCTTAAAATCCAAGCTTGATCTGGTTAAGGGAGTAAAGCTTGTACTTCCGAGGGAAAAGCCAGCAAAGGGATCTATGGACGTGGTGGGCGGTCGTTATGGCGTTGACTGGAAGCTATCACTAGTAGACTGGGGCAGCGATTGTTGATGTAAGTCCAAGGGAAGGATAGCAACCCAAGTAAACTCACGTCAAAGGAGGCTAGAAAACAAGCAAACTCTCACGGCCAGGGGTGGCACGGCCGTGCTTGATGGCACGGGGTGCCCGTGCCAATTCACTGCCGAGCTTGCCTAGGTAAGTCCCTTTCCACGGTTTGAGATGGCTTTGAAGGTTAAAGGAAGTTCGATGCAATCAGCTAAGTCAAGGCTTGATTTTGTGTGGAAAAGAGGAATCAAAGGAGTAAAGGAAGTGAGGGAAGTAAAGGAGGATAAAAAGACACTAAGAAGAACAAAGGTAATTCATGGTTTAAGAGGAGTGAAACCAAGAACTAGTTTGTGAACTTCAAGAGTGTTTAATGAAACTTGGATAGTTCTAAGCTAGATGATTAGATAAGATACACCACTAATCATTTAGCTTAGGGCCCTCAATCTTGGATTAGGATAAGATTCACCACCTAACCAAAGATTGAGACTCACTTGATCACCACCTTAATCGGCCACAATTAAGGATAAGCAAGTTAAGTGTTTAGGAAATCACAAGACACAAAGTCTTTTCTTCTACTGAAAATTCAACTCTATTCCTTCAAAATGAACATACAAGGCTTTATATGACCTTGAGAGTACACAAATGAGCTTTCCTTCCAAGGGAGGAAAGTCATTAAACTTGCTAATCACTTCCTAACACACGGTTTACTCTAATACAAACCAAAAGCTGAAAGCTTACTTTACAAAGCACTTAAATTATCTTCCTAAACCTTTCCTATGCATTAAGGAATGTAGATGACTCATTTTCCCAGCTAGGAAGGTAAGAGTGCATGGCTAGCCACCTCAAAAGGACTGAAGAATGCATGTGTGCCATGTCATGCTTGAGTGGTCGAATGAGGGCTTGCAAAATGGTGATGTTTTACTTGCTCCACGTGTCTCTCTCTCAAGTAGCTGAGTGGTACTTGATCAAGCAGCTCAAAATGACCTGCTTGGCAGCCTTCCACCTTAAGCAAACCCCTTGAAGGAGGAAAACCACCAAGCTAAGCAACCGGGTGTCAAGCAGCCAGTTTCTGCCTCCACTTGCAACGCATGTTTGACACCTCAAATGATGACTATTTGCTACGTTTCTTACATGGTTGGAAACCTCAAGATGTCTAGTTTACCCTCCATTTGGAATCGTAGCATTTGGACGTCATTTGCCCCCTGAACAAACCAGAAAACCAAAACCGTGCATTTTGCAGTGCAATCCGGACAGGTTCAAGAGATGAACTGTTTTAAGTAACCAAATGAATTCCAAATGATATGAAACCAATTGGACTTAAAAGTTAACATCCTGAACTTGATAATCATCCAAAAAACGGACACCAAAATATGCTTTAGGCCGATGTAATAAGATAGCAAAAACCGGGTAAAAATCTGGATGAGAACCCGGGTGTATCACCTTGTGTGTTTGCCATCAAGTGACTCATGGCCGTGACTTTGGAGTTGTTTTCTTGATTATTTTGGACCAACGAAACGTTATTAGACCTTGAGGATGGACCTCCATCATTCTCCCCTTGTTGGGAAGATTTGGTCCTCAAATCAGAAAGGTAACCATCTGCTTCATAAGGGCTTAAATCAGCAACGTTAAACGTAGCTGATACTCCATAATCTCCTGGTAACTCTACCTTGTAAGCATTATTGTTGATCTTCTCCAAAATCTCGAATGGACCATCCGCTCTAGGCATCAATTTAGTTTTCCTTTTGGAAGGAAAACGTTCTTTACGAAGATGAATCCAAACCAAATCACCTGGCTTAAAAAGCTTCTCCCTTTTATGCTTGTTAGCTTGGGCTGTGTATGAAAGTGTAGTTTTCTCAATCTTGGCCTTTACTAACTCATGCAACTTCTGGATTTCTTCCACTCTAGTAGCGGCATCCGCACTTGGCTTTTGATCTAATGGTCGTGGTACAAGATCAAGTGGACTTAGGGGATCAATTCCATAGACCACCTTAAAGGGAGATAGACCAGTAGCCTTGCTTGGAGTCTTATTGTAAGCAAATTCAGCATGTGGAAGTAACAGATCCCAAGCTTTGATGTGGTTTTTAATCAGAACCCTTAATAAAGTACCAAGGGTTCGATTAGTAACCTCGGTTTGCCCATCTGTTTGTGGATGACAAGTGGTACTGTACTTGAGTTTGGTACCCAACTTTTTCCACAAAGTAATCCAAAAGTGACTTAAAAACTTCGTATCTCGATCTGAGACAATGGAACGAGGAATTCCATGAAGTCTCATAACCTCCTTGAAATACAATTCAGCAATATGAGTGGCATCATTAGTCTTGTTGCAGGGAATGAAATGAGCCATCTTCGAAAATCGATCCACGACCACAAAGATAGAATCTTTATTCCTTTGTGTCTTTGGTAAACCAAGTATGAAATCCATACTAACGTCCACCCAAGGCAACGTAGGAATAGGAAGTGGCGTGTATAGTCCCTGGGGAAGCGAATGACTCTTCGCAATTTGACACGTACTGCACCTTCTAATGATGTCTTGAACGTCCTTCTCCATGCCTGGCCAATAATAATGTTCCCTAAGCATAGTTAGGGTCTTGTCTTCGCCAAAATGGCCAGCCAAAGATCCAGCATGGACTTCTCGAATTAACAACTCACGAGTGCTGCATTTGGGGACACATAACCGAGCACCTTTAAAGAGAAACTCTTCTTGAATTAAGAAGTCCCCTTTGGGATGTTTAGTACACTCAGAATATAACACCCCAAAATCTTCATCATTCTGATATAACGCCTTTAGATGCTCAAATCCAAGGATACAAGCATCTAATTGGAACATCAATAGATATCGCCGTGATAGAGCATCGGCGCCTTGATTTAGTTTGCCGGACTTATGCTTGATAGTAAAGTGAAAGGACTGTAGGAATTCCACCCACTTAGCATGGCGCGAGTTTAACTTGTGTTGGCCTTGAATATACTTCAAAGCCTCGTGATCTGAATGCAGAATAAACTCACTGGCAATCAAATAGTGGTTCCAATGTTCTAGACATCGAATGATGGCGTAGAATTCCTTGTCATAAGTTGAATATCTCTTCCTGGTATCACATAACTTCTCACTGAAGAAGGCCAAAGGGCGTCCTTCTTGAGTAAGAATGCCTCCAATACCAACCCCAGAAGCATCGCATTCAACTTCAAAGACTTTCTCAAAACACGGTAGGGCTAAAACTGGTGCTTGAGTTAGTCTTTCTTTCACTTCTTCAAAGGCTGCTTGGGCTTTAGGATTCCAAGTGAATGAGGAACCCTTAAGAACCTCGGTCATAGGAGCTAAGATAGTGCTGAAATTTCGTATGAACCTCCTATAGAAAGAGGCCAAGCCATGAAAGCTTCGAACGTCATGAATGCTCTTAGGAACAGGCCAAGTTCGAATAGCCTCAATCTTGCTTTCATCCGCCTTAATACCATCTTCAGAAACAATATAACCTAAGAAGGTAACTTCATGAGTAAAGAAGGTACACTTCTTTAGGTCCCGAATAACTTCTCCTTTTCAAGAACGAGCATCACCTGAGTTAAATGATCTTGATGTTCTTGCTCATTCTTACTGAACACCAATATATCATCGAAGTAAACAACCACGAACTTGCCCAAGTATGGTCGAAATACTTGATTCATTAACCTCATAAACGTACTAGGGGCATTAGAAAGACCGAAAGGCATGACTAACCATTCATATAATCCGCCCTTAGTCTTGAAAGCAGTTTTCCACTCATCGCCCTCCCTAATACGAATTTGATAATAACCACTCCTCAAATCAATCTTACTAAACACCTTAGAGCCATGTAATTCATCCAACATATCTTCAAGTCTAGGTATAGGGTACCTATACTTGATAGTAATTTTGTTTATGGCCCTACTGTCGACACACATCCTCATACTACCATCCTTCTTCGGAACCAAAAGAGCAGGAACAGCACATGGACTTAAGGATTCTCGTACCAACCCCTTGAATATCAGTTCTTCAACTTGTCGTTGAATCTCTTGAGTTTCCTTGGGATTTGTCCTGTAGGCTGGCTTATTAGGCAGAATGGATCCTGGGATAAGGTCAATATGATGTTGAATGTCACGCTTTGGGGGTAAACCCAAAGGTATCTCTTCTGGAAATAGGTGACTGAATTGATTCAATATGACCTTGGCTATGGGATGGGATGGAAGTGGTGTTTGTGGCTCATCTTGTACTTGCAATATCCATTCTTTCAAGGCTTTGAACTCATGTTGAGAGGCCTTTAAAAGTGGTTCAACATATGTCAAAAGCAAGTCAGATTGATTTTGGCTTTTTTGTGGTTTCATTTTGTGGAGTTCGGATGGTGACATAGGATTCAGAGTAATCTTCTTGCCATCTTTGGAAAAGGAATAAGTATTAAGATAACCATTATGCATAACCTTTCTGTCATACATCCATGGTCGTCCTAACAGAATATGACAAGCATCCATGGGGATAATATCACACCAAAGTTCATCTTGGTAATTCTTACCAAGAGAGAATGAAATCAAGCAACGAGAGTTAACTTGTAATCCCTTGCCTTGATTTAACCATTGAATGTTGTATGGGTGTGGGTGTGCCGTGGACTGAAGGTTCAGTTTCTCAATCATGTTCAATGAAACAACGTTGGCACAACTTCCTCCATCGATGATTAACGAGCACACTTTGCCTTGGACTGTACATCGTGAGTGAAAGATGTTCTCACGTTGTTCATCCTTAGCAACTCGTTGATTGCTCAATACCCTTCGAATTACTAGCATCTCACCTTCATCTGCGTTTTCCACAAACTCCTCCTGATCATCTTCATGATCGCTCTCAGCATCTTCTGCCTTTTCCTCTTCTTTCTCCTCGGCAAATTCTCCCTCTATGGCTTCCCATTCAGCTAAGGTGACTACCTTTCGACTAGGACAATCAGAAGCAATGTGTCCTAAGCCTTGGCACTTGTAACACCTTCTTTGGCTTACAGGGTATGGGTTTGGACGTGGGGGGTTTGATGGTGGTGGCCTTTGAGGAGCTTGGTTTTTTTGTGGATTAGATGGGAAAGGGGTAGATGATTTAGGCTGAGGTGTGGTACTCCCCTTGTTTAAGGGTTGCCCACGGTTTGGTGTAGAATAAGGCTTGAATGAATCACGAACATTCATTCTAGACTTTCTTTGTTGCTCCACCTTGTGTGCTAGGACACACACTTCGTCAAAGGTGGTATAAGCTTGCAACTCAACCACGTTAGCTATCCTAGGATCAAGCCCTCCTAGGTAACGTACCATGGTCTGCTCTTCAGGCTCATGAATGTCACATTTGATCATGAGTTTCTCAAACTCACGAGTATATTCTTCAACACTCATCTTACCCTGATTCAAATGGTGAAAGAGCATGTATTGATCTTGGACATAGGTGGAAGGCCAAAACCGTGCCTTCATCTTGGCTTTCATCTTGTCCCAAGTAGCAATCTTACTCTTCCTTTCTCTAGTTCTCTTAGCAGTAAGGTTTGTCCACCATAAGGAGGCATATTTCCTTAATCTAAGAGCAACTATTTTGACTTTTTTATCTTCTGGAATCTCCTTGAACTCAAAAATACGCTCCACCGTTTGTAACCATTCAATGAACTCATCAGGATCTAACTTACCCTCGAACTCAGGAATATCAACCTTGATCTCATTAGAGTTGAAAGTAGGTCGCACTCTTCTTTGCATTCTTTCAAATGGTACTTCTTCTTCAGAGAACGCATTGCTAGCTTCCTCTTCATAGCCATAGTCTGTTCCAGTCCGAATGCTTGGTGATTCTTGAAGTTTCTGCTTTTGTTTCATATGGTTTCCAAGCTGTTTCCTCAAGTACTCATTTTGTGCTTTGAGTTCTCGATTGCTCACACTCATTTCTTGCATTTGCTTAGAAAGAACTTCAAGCCTTTCTTCCACAGACATGCTAGTACTCATTGTGATCGCAGGAATGAACGGTTTGTGTTTGATTGTGTTTGAAATGATTTCAGAGATAAGCTGGGAATGACGTGGGGTTCAGGCCAAGTTCTGAACTTGCTCTGATACCAAAAATGATGTAAGTCCAAGGGAAGGATAGCAACCCAAGTAAACTCACGTCAAAGGAGGCTAGAAAACAAGCAAACTCTCACGGCCAGGGGTGGCACGGCCGTGCTTGATGGCACGGGGTGCCCGTGCCAATTCACTGCCTAGCTTGCCTAGGTAAGTCCCTTTCCACGGTTTGAGATGGCTTTGAAGGTTAAAGGAAGTTCGATGCAATCAGCTAAGTCAAGGCTTGATTTTGTGTGGAAAAGAGGAATCAAGGAGTAAAGGAAGTGAGGGAAGTAAAGGAGGATAAAAAGACACTAAGAAGAACAAAGGTAATTCATGGTTTAAGAGGAGTGAAACCAAGAACTAGTTTGTGAACTTCAAGAGTGTTTAATGAAACTTGGATAGTTCTAAGCTAGATGATTAGATAAGATACACCACTAATCATTTAGCTTAGGGCCCTCAATCTTGGATTAGGATAAGATTCACCACCTAACCAAAGATTGAGACTCACTTGGTCACCACCTTAATCGGCCACAATTAAGGATAAGCAAGTTAAGTGTTTAGGAAATCACAAGACACAAAGTCTTTTCTTTCTACTGAAAATTCAACTCTATTCCTTCAAAATGAACATACAAGGCCTTATATGACCTTGAGAGTACACAAATGAGCTTTCCTTCCAAGGGAGGAAAGTCATTAAACTTGCTAATCACTTCCTAACACACGGTTTACTCTAATACAAACCAAAAGCTGAAAGCTTACTTTACAAAGCACTTAAATTATCTTCCTAAACCTTTCCTATGCATTAAGGAATGTAGATGACTCATTTTCCCAGCTAGGAAGGTAAGAGTGCATGGCTAGCCACCTCAAAAGGACTGAAGAATGCATGTGTGCCATGTCATGCTTGAGTGGTCGAATGAGGGCTTGCAAAATGGTGATGTTTTACTTGCTCCACGTGTCTCTCTCTCAAGTAGCTGAGTGGTGCTTGATCAAGCAGCTCAAAATGACCTGCTTGGCAGCCTTCCACCTTAAGCAAACCCCTTGAAGGAGGAAAACCACCAAGCTAAGCAACCGGGTGTCAAGCAGCCAGTTTCTGCCTCCACTTGCAACGCATGTTTGACACCTCAAATGATGACTATTTGCTACGTTTCTTACATGGTTGGAAACCTCAAGATGTCTAGTTTACCCTCCATTTGGAATCGTAGCATTTGGACGTCATTTGCCCCCTGAACAAACCAGAAAACCAAAACCGTGCATTTTGCAGTGCAATCCGGACAGGTTCAAGAGATGAACTGTTTTAAGTAACCAAATGAATTCCAAATGATATGAAACCAATTGGACTTAAAAGTTAACATCCTGAACTTGATAATCATCCAAAAAACGGACACCAAAATATGCTTTAGGCCGATGTAATAAGATAGCAAAAACCGGGTAAAAATCTGGATGAGAACCCGGGTGTATCACCTTGTGTGTTTGCCATCAAGTGACTCATGGCCGTGACTTTGGAGTTGTTTTCTTGATTATTTTGGACCAACGAAACGTTATTAGACCTTGAGGATGGACCTCCATCAATTGTGGCCGGTTGCAAGGGTAGTGGTAGTCAAGCGGCAGTGGGTTGATGGACGATAATCAGGCAGACTGGATGAGGAGATAAGTGAAAAAGAAAGTTTGAGTTTTCTTTTCTTTTTTGATTGAATTTCCCTAGAAAAGACCACTTCCCATCCTTTTTAGTGGTTGGATGAATCACCCATTTTCTCCTTCTTCTTTCCCCCTTTTCCTGGTTTTTGCATTAAATTTGACCTTATCCATTATAAATTTTGGGCATATATTAAAAGTTTTTTGATTAAAAAATTTTAACACATTTCCAAAATTTAAAATAAATAAGGTCAAAAATGTTTTTGTCATGGGTTAACATTATCGCTAAACATTCATAAAATCTAGTTCAGTACTTTTCATTTATCATTTGCCTTTTTTTTTTAAATATACTTAACCATTAAGCAGATTGATAAAAATCATTGTCGAAATTTCACCCTTCATGCTCTTACACATATTTGTGTACGTATAAGTTTACACAATTACTTGTGCATATCATATTTAATTAAGCTTAGGTTTACATAAATAACCTGATTAGATCATGTTTTCCAAGATAACTATACTTTTATTTGACTTACCATTCTGATTGAAAATATAATCATATCATTCATATGAAAAAATATAATTAACTAAGAATTAATTAACGAAGAGTTACATTTTATTCCCCATAAAATAATTTTCATCCTCGAAACTGCAACATTGAGGAGCCTTTGAAATAAATAGATGGCCATTCTTATTTCTTCCTCCTTTTGGTTTCTCATGTAGCTTCCTAGATTTCAAAATGCGCCTGTTTGCCTTTAAGAGCTTATCATAACAATTGTTCGACCTTTGGGTCACTATCTACATAGGTATTCATCATACTCCATACTTGCTTTCACATTTTTCAAGAGCTCATACGCAATATATATGACAGGTCATACACATGCTTTCAATAGATGTATTCGACGATGCCGCTAGTCACTATATTACAAGATTAGCCATTTTAATAATGTTTAATAATGCAATGAACCCTCCAAGATTGGTGTTCGTACCAAAAATATATCATTTTTAGGATACTTTTATGCCTGACTTATGCTCGTTATAATCATTATTTCTAGGTTTTATTTGATTTTATTTTGTTTTGTAGGTTTTGAATATTTCGAAAGAAATGTGGAAAAATGATGAAAAAATACTGAAAATGGAAGAATTAGCCAAATTGACTCAAACCAACCCAAATGCCCATTATAACCGAAAAAATAATGAAAGGAAATTAAATTGAAAATAAACCAGCCCCCATGCGCCCAACATGTGACCTCTTAACCCCCCCTTAACTCTCATTCTCTCTTTCTTCATTACCTTCTTTCTCCTCTCTCAGCTAAATAGGCCCCGAAACACCAGAAACACCTGACCCCCTTCTCCTTCATCTCATTCCACCATCTTTATCCCCATCCATCTCCCTCTCTCTCTCTCTCTCTCTCTCTCTCTCTCTTCGACAAGCAAAACACCATCATCATCAAACACCGCCAGCTTGCATCATCTCCACCATCCATGTCTGCACAAGATTGACGGCTAAGAATCGATCAAGTTCGAGCATAAAAGGAGGTAGCGGCGCTTTTGGAAGGATAATTAGGTAACAATCGAGGGTTTAGGTTAGGTTTAGTTGAAGCTTTGGGTTTAATTTTAGGTTCAATTTCGTTTTTCAATCGTTCGAAATTTTAGGGTTCTTGTTTCGTTCATCCCTTTCGATTTTTAAACTCAACTTCTGCCTTCAAATTCATGTAAATTGGTTTAATTTCATCAACTTTGAGTTGTATTTGCAAGGTTTAGTTATTTTAGGCTTTGAATTTTGCAAAATTGGTTCAACTTGGAAATGGGTTATCTGCTCATGATTCGACTTTTCTGGGTTCGATTGCTGTTTGTTCTTATTTTCATCCATTGTTTTGCCCTGAGTTCAAGGCGTGTTTATGGTGATTCCACCATTTTTAGTGGTAATCGAAGCTTGTCTACGGTGATGTAGCGTTCTTGGCCTCATCCTGTTCAAGGTCGAGAGCTTGGGTTTGATTTCGAAGCTCCATCTCTTGCAAAGTTCTAAGTTAAATGCTGCTGAAAAAATCCAGAAATCCCTCTCCCCTGTTTCACTTATTTCGTTTTTGATGAGTGTATAATATGTTGTCACTCGATTTAGTAGTTTGGTTGATGTGATTATATTCTAATTTTAGTTGAGTTGAATTTGTTGATTTTAGTAGTTCGGTTGATTTAGTTGATTTAGTTGATTATGCTTTAGTAGTTTGGTTGATGTGATAAAGTAGTTCATTACTCAGTTACTCATTTTCTCCCCTGTTGCCCTCTTCTGGGTTTGAAAACTAGAAGGCTCTGATGCAACTCTTGTTTGAGATGATACCATTGACTATGTTTGGCTTTAATTCGTGGCTGTGAATTTGAGGGTTTTAGTTCTGTTTCAATGATTTAAATTGGTTCGGTTGTTGCTTTGTTTCAATTCAAGCGTTAGTTTTCATTACTCAATCGATGCTTCTGTTTGATGCACTTAAACCATTCCCCAAACCTTCTTAGTTAGGCAGCACTGTTTTCCCTTTGTGGCTCTGTTTGCTGTTCATAATCTTCAATTGATGGATTGTGGAGTATATTTGATCCTTGGATAGTGTTGGTATTGATTGCGTTTATTTTTCGAATACTTCAATTTGCTACATGTAGATCCTAGTTAGGGAATTTGCTACATTTGTTTATAATCCATGTTTTACTTGTTTATTATTTAATTAGTTTAGGATGTCGCTAGAGTAGTTTAAACTTGTGTTAAGTGACCTTAATCTCTTCCATCATCCCTGTGGAGATGACCCTCAAGTACTACGACAATAGTCGTACACTTGCGACACTTCATTTTACACTAAAATTCATCTTACAAGTTTTTAGCGCTGTTGCCGGGGATGGCGGCATTAGATTGGATCATATTTTTATTTTCTTAACTACTTTCTTATTAGTTGCATATGTTCTGCCTTACTTTGTTTATTTCATTATTAATTGTTACTTAGCTTGGTCATTTCTTGAAAATTCCCAAAATTCAAAAAAAAATTAGAAAAGCCTAAAATCCAAAACAAATTAGAAAAACTTTAAAACCATGAAAAATATTGAAAATTTTAAAAACCTCAAAAACAATGTGGCAAGTTCATGTTTCCCTCAGTTTGAGCACTTTTCTTTTTCTTAGTTTCGTTCTTATCAGTTACGTATGCTTTGACTTACTTTGTTTATTCATTATTAGTTGTGATTTATTTAGTTAATTTCTTGAAAAAATTGAAAAACCCAAAAAAATTTAGAAAAACTTGAAAACCCCTAAAAATTGAAAAATTTTAAAAACTTTAAAAACAAAATGCCAGTTTTCTATTTCCCGCAAAATGAGCATGAACTTTTTTAGAGTTATCTTTCAAGGTTTAATGATTATTGTGCTCAGCAGAATCATAATTTTAAAAAATGAAAAATTTGTGAGGACATTGCTATGGGTCTAAATGTGAGTCAAGGTGTTATGTTGAATCAATTTATCTTGGAGGTTTAATAGAATTATTATCTAAAACTCAAGATGAAGTTTGGGATTTCTTTGAAAAACTAGCTTGGGAAACCTATGCGTTTGAACAAGCTAACAAGACTTTTATATACCCAACTCATGGCGAGCCTATTGTTCCTACTAATCCTTCCCATCAGGACTACTTTATGGATTTAAATGACCCATATTATTATTATATGCCTCCTGTTTTGTGCGATTATTATGAATCTTCTGATCATGATGCTCATATTTGTCCTTATCCTGCTTATGTTGATGCTACATGTGCAAGTTTGCAAAAGAAGATTAATGAAATGACTGATCAAATGATACAGACCATGAAAGCGAGAATTGCTGCATGTTCTCAATGTTTTAACCAAAATAGGGAGACTTGTAGTGAGCTTGATTCTAGTTTAGGATCTCCTAAACCTGACATTAGTCTCTATGATGATTTTAAACCCTCTTATTCTGCTAGGACTGACTTGAATGAAGATATGTATTTGCCTAGTCTAGACGAAGAGAGTGACCTCTCTATGTCTCTATCACCTGACCTTACACCCCGCACTAGCTCACCTAAGGGTATCACTGATGATGTTCTAGTTTCTGCTGACCCACTCACCATCTGAACGACTTTTATGAGTTTGAGGTGGGTGAACAATCTGATACTGTTAGTGAGTTAGATATAAGCATCACACCTGAAGTTGAGCCTCATGATTTAGATGAGTTATAAGAAGCTATTTCATAGGAGTTATGCGATGAGGTAACTGAACCCACTATTTTGGACTTTGATGATGATATTCTTTATGCGGAATATGAATCTTTTTCATATGGGTCTGATATTACTGAAGGTCTTGATGTGGGTTTTCATATTGAATATGAATCATTCTCTTTTGATCTCGTCATTTCTGACCTTCTATTTAAATTAGATGATAATCTTTTGTATATAGAATATGAATCTTTTTCTTGTGAGATTGATATCCATGGAAGTTCTGATGATGGTTTTTGTACTGATTATGAGTCCTTCTCTTTTGACTCCATCCAAACTGACTTCTTTTTTGAATATTGCAAGTCTGAATTTGTTGAATCTGAAATCATTGCCACTAAGAATTTTGCTTTAGACCAAACTCATACGCATATTGGACTTAACAGACTTGTGAACTGTGCACCCACTCTTTTGCCTAGATTGTTCGTTCATGATGATATAATTTTTAGGCCAATGACCTCAATACTGGCTCGTTCTGAGTATGTTCATTTTCTTTTTGATTGGGCTCAACTATTTGATAAGTTGAAGCGGGCCTTTACTTATGCTTTATTGGCTAGATGGATGTACCCTTTCTGGCTCCAACTCACCGCTTTTCACTATTTCTATGTGATTGAGAGTTGGGCTTCTTTGTTTGATAAGCTGTTAGGTGCTTTAGCGAGTTTTGATTTGAGTAGCATTTTTTAGCTTAATGTGGAGTGGCTCCATAGACCTCTAACTAAGCGGATTTCCAGAGGTATAACTTAGGTGTACTTTTGCACTTGACTCGGTATAATTGTTCCATCCTTCTTCTCCTTTTATTTTCTTTTCTTTCTTTTCATACTTAGTTGTGGATCTTCAGGACTATGATTGTACGGGTGATTAATCTTGAGGAGCAATTTGGGATTTGTTGAGCCGTGTGGGCTATGATAACCCTTGATTGTGTTATTGTCTAGTGAATGCTTGATAGTTGTGAATATCTAGAATTGTCCTTGTGTATGTTCTAGTTTCACTGTTTGGTTTCCTTGAATTTGTGTTTTGTTCCCTTGGTTTGGTGTCTTTTTCTTTAGTTTAGTGAGTTTTGGTTTCCCTTTGGTCTTGTTTTTGTGGTTTCTTTTTGTTCCTTTTTGGTGTTTTAGTGTTTTTGTTTTTGTTTTTTATTTAGCTTTTCTTTCATTTGTAGTTTGGTTTGTTTCTTTTGATTTAGGTTGGTGTTTAGTAAGTCCTTGGTTTGGTTTTGTTTTTATCTTGGGTGATTATGTTTGTTTTGGTCTTAATTGGTTTTGTTTTCTTTTGTTAACTTTTGGTTTTTATTTTTCGTTATTTAGTTATTTTGCTTTTTGATTTTTGTGTTTGTGTTTTATTATTTTGTTTTGGTTTGGTTTTGATTTTAGTCATTTAGTGGTTTGGTTTGTTTTAGAGTTAGTTTTGTTTTTGCTCTTCTTTTAAGATTTTGATTTTGGTGATTTTATGTTTGTTTTTGGTTTTATTTGTAATTTTTTATTAGTGTCCTAGTTTGTATATATTTGTGGTTTTGTGTTGGTTTTGCGGTTGTATAGCTGATGTGATTGCTTTTTAGCGCCTTAGTTCCCACAATGAGGACATTGTGAAGTTTTGGTGTGGGGGTGAGGTGCCCATTTTTGAAAAATTTTGAAGATTTTTTTGTGTTTAGGAATGTTTGTACTCTTTCTGATTAGCTTAAATTGCCTGTTCTTTGGTTATTAGCTTGTATAATAGTAGGATGTGCGCGATAGATCTCCGACCTCAATATGTCATTTTAAGCCCTAATTCTAACCCTAGTTGTTCATTATAGACGTGTAATCTAATCCTTGCTATTTCTTTATCATTATCTTTAGGTCTTAGGCTTCCATGAATGATTCTCCCACTTGCTTGTGACACGATTACCCTTTGAGGCACGTGCTACTGGGTGTTACCCTTTGAGGCAATAGTGCTACTGGGAAAGCTTACTTCCAATGTTAATATGTTGATAATGTAGTTGTGTTGCTTAAGTGGAATTGAGCCTAATTCTAGTAAATCTAAGCCATGGGATGATGATACACTTGCACACGAGCACTGGGATGGATTCAGAATCTTGATGTACAGTAGGGTGAAAAATTAGTGCTCTGATGTCATTTATGGGGTAGAAGACTTTGAAGTACATTCTATGCATATGCAGGTCAATAACTTGGTTATATCAGTCATTTAGTTGATTAGAACGTGTATATATCCTTCCCCAAATTTTGTACATATTAGCTTTGAGAAAAAACCAAAAAGATTTTCTTTTTGAAATAATTTTTATGGGTATTTCACTTGCAAACCCTCACAAGACCTCACTCGTCCACTTGAGAAACCGAGGGGTTTAAAGGACTTGTTGCATGCGCTAAATGCAATCGTGATTCCTACGACAGTGAGTTAGGATTTTCATTTTTTTTTCTTTTTTTTCATTTCCTTTTAGTTATTTTAGTTTGTTCTACTCGAGGACGAGCAAAATCTTGGTGTGGGGGTATTTGTTCGTACAAAAAATGTATCATTTTTACGATACTTTTATACCTAACTTATGCTCGTTATAATCATTATTTCTAGGTTTTATTTGATTTTATTTTGTTTTGTAGGTTTTGAGTATTTCGGAAGAGATGCGGGAAAATGATGACAAAATACTGAAAATGGAAGAATTGGGCCAAATTGACTCGAACCCAACCCAAATGCCCATTATAACCCAAAAAAATAATAAAAGGAAATTAAATTGAAAATAACCCAGCCCCCATGCGCCTAGCACGTGACCTCTTAACCCTCCCTTAACTCTCATTCTCTCTCTCTGCATTAGCTTCTCTCTCTTTTCTCGGCCAAACATGCCTTGAAACACCAGAAACATGTGACCCCCTTCTCCTTCATCTCACTGCACCATCTTGATCCCCATCCATCTCCCCCCTCTCTCTCTTTAACAAGCGAAACACTATCATCATCAAGCACCGCCAGCTTGCATCATCTCCACCATCCACGTCTGGGCGAGATTGACGGCTGAGAATCGATCGAGTTCGAGCATAAAAACAGGTGGTGGCGCTTTTGGAAGGATAATTAGGTAACAATCGAGGGTTTAGGTTAGGTTTAGTTGAAGCTTTAGGTTTAATTTTAGGTTTAATTTCGCTTTTCAGTCATTCGAAGTTTTAGGGTTCTTGTTTCGTTCATCCCTCTCGATTTTTAGACTTAACTTCAGCCTTCAAATTCATGTAAATTGGTTTGATTTCATCAACTTCGAGTTGTATTTGCAAGGTTTAGTTATTTTAGGCTTTGAATTTTAAGAAATTGCTTCAACTTGGAAATGGGTTATCTATTCATGGTTCGACTTTTCTGGGTTTGATTGCTGTTTGTTCTTATTTTTGCCCCCTATTTTGCCCTGAGTTCAAGGCATGTTTATGGTGATTCCACCGTTTTTAGTGGTGATCGAAGCTTGTCTACGGTGATGTAGCGTTCTTGGTCTCACCCTGTTCAAGGTCAAAAGCTGGGGTTTGATTTCTAAGCTCCATCTCTTGCAAAGTTCTAAGTTAAATGCTACTGAAAAAATCCAGAAATCTCCCTCTCCTGTTTCGCTTATTTGGTTTCTGATGGGTGTTTAATATATTGTTACTCGATTTAATAGTTTGGTTGATGTGATTATATTCTGATTTTAGTTGAGTTGAATTAGTTGATTTTACTAGTTCGGTTGATTTAGTTGATTGAGTTGATTTTTGGTTGATGTGATCAAGTAGTTCATTGCTCAGTTGCTCATTTTCTCCCTTGTTGCCCTCTTATAGGTTTGAAAACTGGAAGGCTTTGATGCGACTGTTGTTTGAGATGATGCCATTGACTATGTTTGGCTTTGATTCGTGGCTGTGAGTTTGAGGGCTTTAGTTCTGTTTAAATGATTTAAATTGGTTCGGCTGTTGCTTTTTTTCATTTCAAGCATTAGTTTTCGTTACTCAATCGATGCTTCCGTTTAATGCACTTAAACCATTCCCCAAACCTTCTTAGTTGGGCAGCACTGTTTTCCCTTTGTGGCTCTGTTTGCTATTTATATAATCTTCAGTTGATGGATTGTGGAGTATATTTGACCCCTGGATAGTGCTGGTATTGATTGCGTTTATTTTTAGAATACTTTAATTTGCTACATTTAGATCCTAGTTAGGGAATTTGCTACATTTGTTTATAATCCATGTTTTACTTGTTTATTATTTAATTAGTTTAGGATGCTGCTAGAGCAGTTTAAACTCATGTTAAGTGACTTTAATCTCTTCCATCGTCCCTGTAGAGACGACCCTCAAGTACTACGATGATAGTCGTACACTTGCGGCACTTCATTGTACATTAAAATTCATCTTACAATTGGCCATTGTGGTAATGTTGAATAATGCAATAAACCCTCCACATAGCTATCCTTTAATATCAATGCTTTGCTCCCCTTGTTTGAGATGACTTTAAGAAATTTCTTATCCCGATGTTGAACTCAAACAATTCTTTTCCCCCTATGATCTACATGTATATCTTTTCTAGAATATATAATTCAGGAGTAGATGTATGTGGTTGTATTTTGTGACTTAGCCTTGCTCCTTCCGGCCATTTCTACATCCAAACAAATCTCAATAATAAGAAATTTACCCTCATTGCTCCTGAAATTAAAAGTTTTAGATCTTCCATTGTAAAAAACTTTTCCGATCATCATTGCTACATTGACTTGATACTACGTCATCTAATACGTATGCTTGCGACATTGCTTTGGCATCTCAAATCATTTTTTACATCACTCACATATCAAGTTTGGAATGTCATGGTTTTTTTCCTATATTCCCTTAACTATATGTCTTCTGCCAATGTGTTTAGGCACAAAAAATGTGTATTTAAGTACTGCTAATCACTTAGTTTTACTTTTAATCAGGATTATCTTTGAATTTTATTTTGTTTTTGTTTAATTTTGTAGAAAATATGGGTTCGATGACATAGCGGATGGGAAAATATGGTCGAGTATAAAAATCTAGTTCAGCGTCGGCACACTCTCAACCCAATCCACTTGTTTAAGCACAAGATCTCATGTAGACTTGTTTCTTCTCATTTGAATCACTAGTTCGGCCTAGTAAGAAACATAGCCTAGAATCCGACTATCCAGCTAGTACGAGTGCCTCGCTTCTACCTAGCAGTGACCCAACATATTTTGTCACCAAATCAGAAGTAAGGCCCGATGAATGGTGAAAGAAGAAATAAGGGAAAAAAAGGGAAGCAACCTCCAAGTCCAGCATTATCCTAGCTCTCGCATAACTCACACATGCCCACTTCCTTCTACTGACCCATTTTTCATTTTGTTTCCCATCGAGTGGCCCAATAGAGCAGACCGGTCGACAATCAAATTCTTAAGTCTGATGTTGATTGATGAAGAGTGAGGGTGATGAAGTCATTTCCAAATTGTTAAGCAATTAAGATTGAGGTGGTGGTGATATTGAATCAAAGATAGAAATTAGAAGAATTGGGAAAGTGGAATCCTTTGGGAATTAGGAGATCAACATAATTAGGAAAGTAGGAGGGGGTTAGCACTAGTATAAATAAGAGTCTTGGGGGTGCTTTGTAAATCATCAATTTCTCTTCCTCTCTCTTGTAGCATTAATTTCTAGAGTTTGAGAGATTATTTTAATTTTGAAAATTCCTTCAGGTTGAATTTAATCGTAATTTTTTGTTCCAGTTTTAATTTTTCTAGTTCTAGTTCTAGTTTAATTTTTCTAGTTCTAGTTTCAGTTCAAATTTAATACTTTTTTAGTCATT
Organism: Carnegiea gigantea; assembly: GCA_029747015.1. Classification (NCBI taxonomy): domain Eukaryota; kingdom Viridiplantae; phylum Streptophyta; class Magnoliopsida; order Caryophyllales; family Cactaceae; genus Carnegiea; species Carnegiea gigantea. Next base: position 165,542 of record JAKOGI010001186.1, read on the forward strand.
TAAGCTTTATAGTTTCAATCGTTTCAATTTAATTCAATTTTTATCTTCCAAAAATTCTGTCATCCAAAGGTTCAATTTTTACTAATCCTTCAGGTTGATGGTAGATATTGAAGTCTCATGGCCATTCAAGGTTGGAATTCTCTATTTCTTTTGATAATTATGGTTCGAAATTTTCTTTATTTAGCTACTAAGGTTATCTCTTTCTTCACTCTTTAATTGCAATAATTTTTATTTTTCATGCTCTATTTTTAGGTAAGATTTTTGTGAAAATCTTTGGATTTTAGTTAGGTTGCTTAGTTTAGTTTAGTTTAACAGTTTGATACTAGTAATGAAATTTAGCCTATCTTTGTGGACATCCTGTATAATGCTACAACTACAACTGCACACTTGCAGCTTATTTTTATAGTGCTTGAGATAGAACATGTTTTTGGCGTCATTGCTAGGATAGTGCTGAAATTGATTACAAGTTTGAATTGTTGATTGCTTTGTATAGTAGTAATGGTCATTTACTTTCTTGTTAGCTATTTTAATTGCTCACTTTATTTGCTTTAGATAGTTTAATTTAGTTGTTTTTGTTTAATTTAGTAGTTTTTTTTTTATAATTTAGTGGTTTAATTTAGTTATTTAATTTAGTTATTTAATAGTTGCTTAATTTGTTGTACTAGCTTCAGTTGTTTAATTTCATTTTTTTAATTTAGTAGTTTAACTTACTTTCCGTTCATCCACCCTTCTAAAATTTTGATCTTTATTGCTTTTCATAAAAAAAAAAAGAAAAATTGAAAAAAGCTATGAAAACGAAAGGGGGTATTGGTTGCATGAGTAGTTGGGGTATTGATCCTAACAACAAGTGTTTGAATAGTGGAAACCAACCTATAATAGTAGCGAATCAGAACCCAAATTGATGAGAAAAAGATGGGTGAAGTGTAGCCTCGACCATGGACACTTAACGACATCTTTTATCTACCGAGGGCCATTCAACCATCATGTTTTAATTTACCAACCCTAGAGAATGTTATTCTCGAACCCAAGCCCCAATATACCCATATGCTTCCTAAGTTTACGGCCATAGAGGATGCTTACCTAATTCTATAAGAGTTCAAAGAGGTTTGTTGATACTGTGGGATTGAAATTCATTCCCTTTGATTTAGAAGATGATGCTGAGAAGTAGATGTGTGGCCTGCCAACAAATTCCATTATGAACTGGGAGGGGTTTGTGCGGGGTTTTTCTGCAAAAATACTTTCCCAATAATAAAATTGCTAAGCTAAAGAATAAAATTAATAAATTCGTGCAAGCTAATAGGGAGTCATTTTAGAACTCTCTTAATAGGTTTAAGAACCTTCTATCTCAATGTTCTCACCATGGTTTAGACCAAGCTCATTTATGTTAAATTATTTATGAAGGTTTTCACCAACAAAACAGGACAATGATGGAGTCAATGTGTCAGGGTGATTTCTTTGTAAGAGCCCTAATGATGCTTGGGAATTCCTCAAAGATCTAGCTGAGAAAACCATGCAATGGGAAACCATTAGAGATGACAACTTAAACTGTAGGCATAGCGGGGCCATAGATGGTGTGCACGTCGTATTTGACTTAAGTCTTACTATCTTGATTTGCTGCCCTTGAAAACATAATGTTGGGGTTAGTTCTTCACTAATTCTAGCCTTTCCAGCATCCAAAGGTGTGCTCCTAATGTCACACATTGGATCATCCTCTGAGTGCATGCCCATACTTCACTCACTAATTGGCCTCAGGCTAAGAATAGGTAAACATAGCATACAGGAGACCCAAGAATGACCCTTATGCTCCCATTTTTAAGCCAAGGTGGTGTACTTGGAGTAGTAGACCTAATGTAGTACTGCCTAGCCAGTACGGAGGATTTCCTGGAAACGCCTCATAAACCATAATGAGGGCAGGCTACTAGGGTGTTCCTAAGGCACCTTGGCAGCCAGTTCCTCGTCCTCTTATTACACCTATTGCCTAGTCTCATCCTCCACTTGGTTATACTGAGCTCAATAAATGTGAGAGGAGAATCAACAATGACCTAGAAAAGATGATAAGAGAGGGTAATGAAAGAATGCTGAGAGCGATGACTGAGCAGTTCTCCTAGTTTGCTATGGAAAACATAGAGAAAGGCACCATTCCTAATCAATATGAGACCAACCCTAAGGGTGAAACCCCCTCTAGCTTAGTTCCTGATAACTTGAGTAAGGCTAATGTTGTAATAACTTTGAGGTCAGATGAGAAGTTGACAATCATATGGGTGACAACTTGAATGAAACATCTAAGTCATCCTCTACTCTTTTTGATATTCCTCTTATTACTGTTAATGATTCTAGAGAGTCCAAGGAGGATGAGCCTACTGATATAGTGACTACACTACTCCTACTCCTCATTTGTAGGTTTAGAAACCTATAGTTTCTCCCCAAATAGGCTGAAGGGGAAAAAGGACCATGCCCATATTCACAAGATCAGGAAAACTTTCTCCCAGGTTAAGATTTACATGCCTGTGCTGGATGCTATCTTGCAGATACCCCAATATGCTAGATTTTTGAAGGAGCTTTGCGCTACCAAGAGGGCAATTGCTATGCCCAGAAAGCTTTCTTAATTAGTCTCTAATGTTAGTTCTATTATTTCTAGTTAGATTCATATTAAGTACAGGGACTCAGGTTTCCTTAGCATTTCTATAGCGATAGGTGACCAAACTATTCATAGAACTTTACTAGAATTGGGAGCTAGGGTGAAATTGCTTTCATTAACTGTGTATGAGAGACTTAGACTAGGTGAGTTGAGACCTGCCAAGATTGTGCTCTAGTTATCTGATAGGTCTATTAGACTTCCTAGGGTGTTGTGAAGGATGTGCTTATTAAGGTGGGAAAATTCATCTTCCCTATTGACTTTGTGGTGCTTGATACTGAGAGTATGCATAATGTTGAGTCCCACATTCTTGTGATTTTGGGGCGCCCTTTTTTAGCTACATCTAATACTTTAATTAATAGTGATTGTATGATGAAACTGTCTTTTGGTAATCTAAGTATTGACTTGAATATCTTTAATTTATAAAGACAGCCTGATGGATTTGATGATGTAACTAGATAGGTGATTTTTCTTATGATAACTTAGAGTTTTAGCATGTGAATGAGTTTCTTGTTGAGTATGAGTCCTTTCATATGGATGATGATCCTGAGTATGACGTGTTTGACTTTGATGATGTAGGCTTTGGGGACTTTATTACTAATGTTGTCTCTACTTGTGATACTTCCACTGTTTCACTTATTTGGGTACTGACAAGTCTTTACCTGTAATTATTGATTCTGATTTGGACCAGGACCAAGAGGGAAAATTTCTTGACTTGCTTTTGGAGAATAAAGAGGCCTTAGGCTGGACTATAGAAGACATCAAGGTTATTAGCCCTGAAGTTGTGCTGCACATGGTTCATTTAGAGGACAGTGCCAGGATTGTCAAATGAGGTTAAAATCAACTCTGCAGAAGGTAGTTAGGAAGGAAGTGTTCAAATCATTGAGCCATGGAGTCATATATGCTATTGCTGATAGTAAGTGGGTTAGTCATGTTCAGTTTCTAAGAAGACTGGTATTATCGTGATTAAGAATGAAAAAAATGAGCTAATCCCAATTCACGTCTAGTCTAGATGGAGGGTTTGTATTGATTATAGAATATTGAATGCTACCACCCATAAAGACTATTTTCCCATTCCTTTCTAGAACCAGATGTTAGAGAGGTTAGCTAGACATTTATCCTACTATTTTCTTAATGGTTACTTTGGCTATACCTAGATCTCTGTTGCTCAAGTCAAGAGACGACTGCATTTATCTGTCCATTCGGCAGCTATGCCTTTAGAAGGATGCTATTTAATGTGTGTAATGCCCTTACTACTTTCTAGAGATGTGTAATTTCTGTATTCTCTGATTTGGTTGAACGCTATATAGAGATTTGCATGGATGATTTTTCTATTTTTGAGGCTTCTTTTAATGATAACCAATTTGGGAAAAGTTCAAAAAAGGTGCAGGGAGAAACATTTGATCTTGAATTAGCAGAAGTGTCACTTAATAGTGAAAAAGGGGCTTATCTTAAGCCATGTTATTCCTAGTGATGGTATTGAGGCTAATAAGGACAAGATTGATATGATTGCTAATGTTTCCCCTCCCACTCATATGAAAGATGTTAGACCTTTCCTTAGACATGCTTGATTTCATTGCAGATTTATTAAGGACTTTAGCAAAATTATTAAGCCCTTATCCAGCCTTGTAGCTAAGGATGTGTCATTCCACATCTCCAAGGAGTGTTTAGAGGCATTTACTAAGCTAAAGGAAGCTCTTAACATTGCTGTTATTCTACATCCTCGTGTCTAGGGTAAGCCTTTCGAGTTGATATGTAATGCTTCTGACTACGCTATTGGGATTACTTAGAATAGTGTATTGATAAGAAACCTCACGTGATTTATTATGCTATCTACACAATAAATGATGCCTGGATGAACTATACAGTGACTGAGAAAGAGTTCTTAGCTTTGGTCTTTGTTTTTGAAAAGTTTAGGACTTACTTTATTAGTTCTCATGCCATTGTTTTTACTGATCATGCGGCACTTAAGCACGTTCTTTTGAAGAGGGATGCTAAGCCCAAACTTATGATATGGATGATCCTTTTATAAGAGTTTGATTATGAGATTAGAGATAGAAAGGGTTCTAAAAACCCGGTTATTGACCATCTGTTAAGGATTGTGTATGCTAGGGGTATTGAGGTGCCATTTCTGAGTTCCTCCCTAATGAGCAGTTATTTATAGTTAAGTTTGACCCTTAGTATGTTGATATGAATTACCTTATGATTTGGAGGATTCTTGAGGGTTGGAGTAGGCATGATAGGGATAGCTTTTTACACTTGGTGAAATTTTATGTTTAGAATAATCCTTATTTAAATATTATTCTAATTAGATTGTTAGGATATGTGTCCCAGACCATTAGGTTAGACGTATCCTGTCTTTTTGTCATGACCACGCCTGTAGAGAGCACTTTAGTGGAAAAATGACAATGGCCAAGGTTCTTCAATGTGGATTTTACTATCTTACTTTGTTTAAAGATGCCCATGAGTACTGCAGGCCATGCCCTAAATGTGAACAATTAGATTGTATCACTAGGAGGGATATGGTGTCTCTCAACCCCATTATTATGGTAAAGATCTTTGATGGTTGGGGTATAGATTTTATGAGACTGTGTCCTATTTCTTTTATGAATGATGTGTTGCGAGTTGTTGATTATGTGTGTAAGTGGGTTGAGGCTATTCCCACTATGACTTATGAGGCTAGATTTGAGGCGAAATCTATAAGGTAGAATATCTTTTCTAGGGATGGCATACCTTGTGCTATTATTAGTGATCAAGGTACACATTTGAACAATCAATCCTTTGATTCATTGATGGAACGATACTCCATTATCCATAGACGAGCCACTCCTTATCATTCCCAAGCTAGTGGGCAAGTCAAGGTTTCTAATAGGCAGATCAAGCAGATTTTAGAAAAAACTATCAACAATAGCAGGAAGCATTGGATTGACAAGCTTATTGATGCTTTATATGTTTATAGAACGACTTTCAAGACACCTTTGGGTATGTCACCTTGTAGAGTAATCTATAAAAAACCTTGTTACCCAGTTGAGCTTGAGCATTGAGTTTGGTAGGCTATTAAGACCCTCAACTATGATCTTACTACAGAAGGTGAGGAGAGGAGATTGCAGTTGAGCGAGTTAAATGACATTCGAACTGAGCCCTACTTGTGGTTACTAGCTTAGTGAATGGTGAAAGAAAACATAAGGGGAAAAAAGAAAGTGGCGACCAGGTTTAACATTAGGCCAACTCTTGCATAGTCAGCCTAGCTCTCCTCTTAATGCCACATTAGTAGCTGCTCTGTGTAGGCCTGTTCGTGGTTACCATCCTAAGAGTGGAAAATAAAGAAAGAAGAGTAAGGCAGCACAGCCCACACGTGCCCACTTTCTTCCAACAACCCATTTTTCATTTTGTCTCCCACCGATTGCCCAACATAGCAGACCTAGCCATCTAGTTTTATCTTGAATCAAAGTATTGATTGATGCCAATTGAAGAAGATTGAGTGCAATGAAGTTATTTCCAAATTTCTAAGCAATTAAGATTGAGGTGGTGGTGATATTGAATCAAAGTTGGAAATTAGCGGAATTAGGAAGTGGAATTGTTTGGAAATTCGGAGATTAATATAATTAGGAAAGTATCAGAGTGTTAGCACTAGTGTAAATAGGGGTCTTAGGGGTGCTTTGTAAATTATCAATTTGTCTCCCTCTCTCTTATAGCATTAGATTTCTAGGGTTTAAGAGATTATTGTAAATTTTGGAATTCCTTCAAATTGAATTTAATTGCAATTTCTTATTCCAGTTTTAATTTTTCTAGTTCTAGTTCTAGTTTAATTTTTCTAGTTCTAGTTTCGATTCATGTTTTTAATTTTAGTTATTTAGGCTTTATAGTTTCAATTTTAGTGCAATTTTTATCTTCCAGAAATTTTATCATCCAAAATTTCAATTTTTGCTACTCCTTCGGGTCAATGGTGGATGTTGAAGTCTCACAGTGATTACTCGTTCAACGTTCGGATTTTTCTATATTGGTTTCCTTTAATAATTGTGGTTTAGAATTTTCTCTATTCAATGATTAAGGTTATCTCTTTCTTCCCTCTTTAGTTACAATTGTTTTTGTTTTTCATGCTTTATTTTTAAGTTAGATTTTTGTGAGAATATTTTCTTTTTAGTTAGGTGGTTTAGTTTAGTTTAGTAGTTTGATACTAGTAATTAAATTCAACTCATCTTTGTGGATGACCTATGTAGTGCTACAACTATGGTTGTATACTTGCAGCTTATTTGTACAGTTCCTGAGGTACAACACAATGTAACAATCTCTTTATTGGCATCTATTGCCATGCCATGAGCTGATACCATAAATATCACGTTGCCCTTCATAATAGTAGTTGACTTCTTATAATTCTACAACCCCAGCGTTTGGAATCATTCCTTTGCTCAAATCTGTTATATTGCACTTTGGAGTAAGGTACCTAGTCTTAGATATTGTGGATTTCCTCTCCTTATCCTTTTCATTTTCGAGAGTGTGATATGACCTAAATTAATATGACCTCATACAATAACATATGCCTTGGAATTCAGTAGGTTTGACAATGTAACACATAGATACTAAGTATGCTCTACCTTTACCTATATACATATGTTGCATCATTAATGAATTGGTCAGATTTTTCCTGAGCATAACTTAAAGTTGTGCCATCTTACTTTGTAGAAGGCAAAGCACATTCTAGTTCTTTTGAAGTAATTAGCCATTAGAGAAAAGACCATAATGAATTTAGAACTGCCCAGGGTATGTTTCTAACCTTTTTCCACTAAAAGAATTCTTTACTATTATCAATCCTTCCAATAACTTTATCACGCTGATATTAGTCAATCCAATTGTCCGACAATAGGTCATTTCCTTTCTGCTATTTGTTTATTATAGCCAAGTTAAGGTCTAAGCTTCTACCTTTTTTTTGAACATACAATAGAACTACTTCCAAAAATGACATTAAATTTTACATGTTAATTCTATATTGATCCTTAGTGAGCATTTAGGCTACAACTCGTATCTCTTTATAACTTCTTGCAGCTCTTTCCATCTCCTTACGTCTTTCACAAAATTCTTACGACTTCTTACATCTTTTACATCTCCTTACATCTTCTTAAATCTCTTGACATCTGACTATATATTTTTTATAATATTTAACTTGTCATCTATTTTTTTCTTCATATTTATAGAAATGTGTAATTTTTTACATACTACCAATTTGAAAAATCTTGTATATTTTTATGAACATAGTGTTTCTGTAAACATAAATACAAAATTTAGCGATGGGAACTATAAATACAAAATTTGAGAAGCATGGTTATTTTTTTAATTTGTTTATGTGAAAGTGAAACTAATGTTAATAAAAAAACACCTCAAGTGTAGAACATATTTGTATGCTTGAATTAATTTCATTTTTATTGAATGGACTTGTTTTAAGGTTTATTTTCATTGATTATGTTATTTTATAGTATTTCTTCTCATCCAAAATGATGATTGATGAAAAACATCATTTTTTTGTATAATGTCAAAAAATAATTTTTTTATCATGCTATAAATTAATTTTATAAATATCATAACATATTACACGTAATTTTTTTTAGGTAGTGACTTGTTTCGCAAATGATACATCAAAGAGCAACAACCATGCATACACATCTAAAAATTATATTTATAAAACTTTTTAATAATTTAACGGCTGCTTACATCTATCCTTGCAACTTCTAACACATCCTTATAGCTCCTTACATTTACTTATAGCTTACAATTGTATCTTATCGCAAAACATAACTAGCCCTTAATTGAATAATTAGTTTACTATGCTTCTACACTGATCCTGCTTATGGCCTTATACTATTTCAATATGGCCTTCCTCTTTTGTGATGATGAGCCTTGAAGAGTGAGATCCCGTTGAAGATTAAGGAACGTGGGTACATGGACAATATCAAGCCTCTCAAGTAAAGGCACAAAAATAAGGAGAAGTGTTATGCATTTAACAAGGACTATAGGCATAACACGTAATACTACTTGGATCTAGATAAAGTACTCCGTGGGCTAGCTAATGAAGGAAAGTTAGACAAGTACCTTAAGAATAGGCCTTGAAAAAATGATTTCTAAGCTATAGCCTTAGAAGCACTATCCTGGTCATTTCAAGGGGGGACCACCTCAAACTGGTGGTATGCTCCTAAACTAGGTGTAGTAATACCGCAAGCATACGGTTGTTAGCTGTAGTACTTGAGGGTCGAATCCATAGTGATGAGGTCGAATCTTGGCCACTACAACTAAAACTAACCACATCAATTAAATTAAAGGAAAATTTACCAAATGGTGTTGTTCAAATTAACACTTTTCAGTTTGTCTTGCTTGCTTAGAGGTGTTATTTTTGTCTAAAAGTGGGCCCCTTATGTCCATTGACGCGTCAGCACAAGGGAAAAGAGGAAAGTTAATGTTCCAAAGCTAGCCCTCCCCCATTTCGTTCATATCATTTGAAGAAGTTAGGGAGAGAGGTTGAAGGTGTGAGGAAACCGCACAAATTAATGATCAACGGTTGAAGAAGAGGTTAGAGGCCACATTGAGGGAGTGGAAGCCATTCATCTGGACAATGGAGAAGCAACGAAGGTACCGCAATTATCAACTGCTGGTGGTCGGTTCATCAGGTAAGGAAGGGAGTCTGCTGAGTTGCCGTACATATGTCAAAGGTAAGGGTTTTGCTTGTTTAGTTGTGTAATTTGGTGATTGTTGTTGTAATATGTGGTAGAGGATGTTTAATTTTAGGTTAGAGTGGTGAATGGTGGTGGAGGGAGGATTGTAGTGTATGTTTGACGTGAGTGACGAACGGAGCAGTTGGTTTGTAAAAGTGAGGAACTGGGAGAATGGGTTGTAGAAAGTGGACATTGTGGGGGAAAGACATGCATTGGGTAGGTTGTTCGTAGTTTGCACAGTAACAGTATCCCAAAATGCATAGTGGATAACCTAGGTTGTAGACTGAGTCTTTGTAGGTGGTGGTGAGGTTAGGTAGCAAAGGGGTGAAGTATAATGTGTGTAATAAGTTGGTTGTTGTTAGTGTGGTGTTGTTGAACTGGAGTAGGCATGGTTTAAGATGTGAGGAGAGTTAAGAAGTTTGTGAATTAGTATGCCCTAATATCTCGGGAAATGCATGTGTAATTTAGGATAAGCAGTATAGTAATTGGTTTGCAGTATGTAAGATTGTTGGAAGTTGCAATTGTATATCCCAGGTGAGACACTAGTATGGTGGATGTGAATTGTTCCTGATATGTGAGTATCCCAGAATATGGGTTCGTATATGCCAGGGTTAAATGTGGGTATATGACTTGTGTTTGAAATGTATCCTAGGAATGATAAATGCAAGTCCCACAGTGAACACTAGATAGATATGGGAATTGAGTTCCTTATGTAGTAGTGCCCCAGTAGATGCAATTGTATATCCCAGGGTATACCCTAAATACATATGTGAAATGTGTTAGAATTAGTAGTAGCCCACTGTGTAACCTTGGACATCCCAGGTTAAAGAGTAAATAATGTCGGTAATGTGAGTATGCCAGCTGCAATTGTATATCCAATGATGAACCCTAAAAACGTGTGAATTGTGTTCCCAATATATTAGTGAAAGTTGTCTCCCCTATGGAGGACACTCAATGGATGAGCCAAATTTACTAAGTACTAGCAACCCACGGTATGGAATTATGTATTAGAGGGCAAACAGTAGGTATGCACAGAGCATGCATAATGTGAGTGTCCCAGAAGTAGTATTTATATAACCTAGGTGAAGAAGTGGTTAGGGTTGTCAATTGTCTGGAAAATGTAGCCTCCTCCCAGGGTAAATAGGCATGTGAAATTAGTTTGTCTTACATTAGTATCCCTATAAATGCAAATGCATATTTTAGGTTAGAATAGTACTAATGTGAATTGTTTTGCATAACGAGGGTGTCCCAGAAGTTACCATGCTATAACCCTGGATGTAGAGGATGGTGTAGGTTAAAGTGTTCCAAAAATGGCTGTCTATGTGACTAACCCTGAATTTGCAAGTGTGTAACCCAGTATAATTGTCTAGAAAATGTAGCCCCCTCCCAGGGTAAGTAGGCATGTGAAATTAGTTTGGTGTACATTAGTATCCCTGTAAATGCAAATGCATATCCCAGGTTAGAATAGTAGTAATGTGAATTGTCTTGCATAATGAGGGTGTCCCAGAAGTTACCATGCTATAACCCTGGATGTAGAGGATGGTGTAGGTTTTCAAGTGTTCCACAAATGGCTGTCTATGTGACTGACCCTGAATTTACAAGTGTGTAACCCAGGATATATGTATTGATGGTGTGACTTAAAAATGGGTGTCACTTAGTCTGTGTCAAGCACTTGTTACTTGTATGCAATGTGGGTGTGTAAGGTTTCATGTTGAGGATGCTGGAATGACTTATTGTGATGGTATCATGCAGGTTCATAATGAAGAGGAGTGCTGGAAAACGACGGGGGGGAGGATCATCACCTAGTGGAGATGCTCAACCAGGTTCCGTGATGGATGAGGAGTGGGGAATATCATTGGGGAGTGAGTATGTGCCTTTACAGATAAGGAGCAGTACGGAGGACACTGTATCCATGGTCGACGAGAGTTGTGAAGCTGTTAGAGGCTCTAATTGTGAGGGTGATGATGTAGAAGAGGTACATGCTGATAGTGCTAAGGGTAGTGGGAAGGGGAAAAGTCGGAAGAGGAGGAGGGAACCCACAGTAGAGGGTAGGCGGTGGAGGCGGAAGGCAGCTGGAGATGGGTTTATGCTTCATAAGGAGGGAAATGGTTTGAGGGGCGTAGTTCCAGTTAGTGTGAGGGGAAGGTGTACGCTGGAGAAGATATACAAATTAAACAAGACGCTGGAGCCATACAGAAGGAAGCAATTAAGGGGACGATATTGATGTTGATACTGGAGTATTGTCCCTTTTTCATACAGCGGGAGTTGACAGCGGCACTGGTAAAGGCATGGGTGCCACGGAGGAAAGCCTTCAGGCTTACTGGGAGGCTCGTGCCTTTCTCCGTTTATAACATCGCCTTGTTCACAGATTTGCCGGTGACTGGCAAGATAGTGGAGTTTGGTGAGGATGATTTGTCTACGACTGAGCTAGCAAGGATGGTACGTCTGCGCATGGCACAGTATGTGACAGAGAAGAGTGACAACCTGAAGAGCGAGAAAGGGAGGAAGAGGCCAGTGTTCAGGAACTACCTAAAGGTGATGAAGAAGCTGTTGGATGCGAACAAAGAGCCGGAGAAATTAGGGCTGTGGCTAAGTCTGTATGCTTGGAGGGTGATGAGTGGGGTTATGTTCCCGAAAACCCCTTATGGAGCTGCATAGTCGGTGCAGAAGTACATGGAGGACGTTTGGGAAATGGGAGAATATGTGTGGGCCGAAGGCGTGTGGTGCGTCCTTATTGAAGCTATAGAGGAGATGCAACAGAAGCTGGAGGGCCCTGTTTCCGATGTGCAGATGAATGGATTCTCCCTGCTTATTCAGGTCAGAGTTCATTAGGGGTGAAGTAAGTACGTTAAGTAAATGGCTGAAATTTGCTTCTGTTGCTCATGTTTTACCCTTTTTTGTGTAGGTGTGGTTCTACGAGCACACCACAGGGTTTGCGCAACATGGCAAGTGTACGTTCCCTAGGTTGGCAAGTTGGGATAGTGTTTACCATGGGGGAAGGTATGATGCGTTCCAGCTGGTAGAAGGAATCAAAGAGTCCGAGGTATGACAAATGTTCCTAGTAGTCATTGGTTGAAGTTAATGACCGGGGGCGGAAGAATTGCAAAATTTTATTTCTGTCGTTATGACTTAAGTTTGACGGCATTATAAGTGATCCCTGTGTTGCGCCCTCGGGAGGTGGAGATGCTGGTGCCCACGGTTAGGGCTTTCATGAAGACAGATGGGTTCCGAGACTACATCCTTGATGGAAAGGTAGATATTGTTAGATTTAGTAGGTATTTGTGTAACTGTATATGTTTCGGTAGTGCCCTATTTGTGCTTGGGTGGTGTGCAGCAGACATCGGTGAGTAATGTTTGTATATGCTGACAATTGTTTGGTGTTTAATACAGGGTGTGCTATCATATGAGGAGCGTCTCAAGCGGGCAAGTAAAGAGTTACGTGCTGAGAAAGGGAAGCATGTAGATACACTGAGAATGCTGGAATTCTGGAAGAGTCGTGCGAACGAGTTGGCGGCTAGGTTGAAGATGTGCGCGGCACCCGGTGAGGCTCAGGATACAGGGCATCAACTAGGAGGTGATGTCGGGGAAGACGTACAGAGTGATAGTGGATTGGAGCCTCTGGCAAGGGCAGTAACTGATTTGGAGGAAGCTACTGCATATGAATTCAGTGCACTTAAGGGTGGGGAAGAGGATGCAACCTGCCAGACAACAGCGGATATCCCGGGTGCTAGTTGTGACGCTCAGTGCACGCCACCGAGGATGGCCGATGCTGCTGCCCCTGTTGATGATTGTGATGATGTAGGGGATGCCCCCTAGTGTAGTGAGCCGCATGTACAGCCCTCCACTGAAGTTGAAGACGTAGGCGAAAGAGCAGTGGATGTGACGGTCATGCCTTGCGGGGAAGTTGTTGTTGGTGCACAGGAGCCCGTACGGGAATAGCAGTAGCCAGAGCCTATTGTTGGGAAATCCGGTGCACTACCCGGGCCTCATGTTAGGGAGGAAGCCGTGAATACAGATGCTCCAGGTCCAGGCAGAGATGAGGTGTATATGGGAGGTGATTTAGCAGTAGGGGAGGGTGTTTGCACAACACCTGCATCTTCAGCAGTGAATGTGCAGGATTGTACACCTACCACAACAGAGGGGATGGAGCATGAGCCGACGGTTGATCCCGGGATGGAATCTATGCACCATGGACCACCGATGACAACAGACAGCGTGGCCATTGATCATGAGGCATGTGTCCATCCTCTATTGGGTGAGTCCATACAGAGGGTGACTACTCCAGAGGAGGATGCACAGATAACAGGAGAGACTAAGAGGACAAGTCCTGATGCGAATTATGTGGGGGGTGAGGATGATGGTGGTGGAAAAAGTTCCAACATCGTCGCCCGCATGAGGAGGAAGCCTCGGTGTAGGAAACCGGCCGCAGTTAATGACAGCCCATTCACTGACCCAACTCATCTGCCGGGTGCTCGGAAGAGCAAGAAGGAGAGGAACGAAGGGATGACAGGTGCGGATGAGCCATGTGCTGCCGATGACCCCGGTGAGAGAAGCGTGCACCCATCTGTTCTTGACGTGCGCCCGCTTTCAGTGGAAGGATCAGGCATCGGCCCCAGTGTGGAGGAATTGAAGAAGCTAAAGTTGACGAAACAGGAATTGATGAACTTTGCTTGCATGTACTTGGTTGTCTGTGTACTTGAAATGTGTCACTCATGGCTGCGTATTATGCAGGTGTTGGCAGGTTATATTTCCGCCCCCTTGTCAGCAATAGAGATGGAGTTGGTGACCAATGTCAGGAGTAGGTTTAAGGTCTTACGCCCTAATGGCAGACAGTGGTAAGTACATGGGAGGCGAGGTTGTAGTTTTGTTTATGTGACAGTATTAGTTTACGCCTTTACGCCTCACTTGTGCGCTGACATTGACAGACAAGGAGGAGGACCTGCAGGAGTGTCTGTCGAAGCTCATGCCTACAAGTTGGTTACGGGGCCTTATCCATGTGGTTCTAAAAGCGAGAGCCAGAGACAGGTCTGGGAAGTACTGTATTGGAAACCTCGCGATGGACTTGTTCACCGAGCTCCTCCATAGGCGACAGTGGACATACCCCAACTTGTGTTGGATGTCGGTGTTTTTGAAGCGCCACACGAGTGTATGAAGTCGTAACTATGGATTTCACGCCAAACCGGTCTTCTTAATGTGCACATGTCTGCATTGAATGTCACTGACTCTTGTGTTGGTTTCGTAAGTGGCTTTGCACAACGAGGGGCGTATCTCGGGCATCATATGGAATAGCTTCAAAGCCACCCCTCAACCAGATGTATGCTACATAAGACACCACCAACTATTTTCATTGCAAACACAATGACGGAACTCTGTAATGAACATGTTAGGACCTGCTGCTGAGCGTAGGTGCTTATGCCCCTACTGGAAACAAGTGACGGGCACTGGTTGCTGCTTGTTACGAATTTACATGAGCGTTCCTTCCTCGTGTACAATTCGTTGCCCAGTCCAGACGCGAATAGTAGGTGGGAACTTGTGGATAGCACAGTGAGTCGTTTATGAGTGTTGTGGTTGGTGCTTTGAATTTATATTTCATTTGAACCAACGTAGGTCAGTCCATATGCACTACCTTAGTTATGTTGTTGACAATGTTCGCATGTGTGAAGAGGATTGCTTTAGTCCTTGTGTTCCTCCGCTCCACCATATATGCTGACGTAGGACAGTGGGATGTCGTCACACCCAAATGCCCAGAACAAAGGAAGTATGTGTATTCCACTCCCATGACCACCACACCGTGTCTACATGATCTTATTTAACCCGGGTTAGTGACATTACTGTTTGCTTCTTTTGACAGTGGACATGATTGCGGGGTGTTTGTCATGGTTTTCATGGACTTGTTGTCCCTAACAGCAGATGGGTTCGAGTTCCACTAAGATTGTGTTGCACATTATAAGGACAAGTGCCTGCTTAGCTTTCTGTAGGGTTGGGTAGCTCATTTCCCGTAACATCTACGAGTTTCTAGTCTCCAACTTCTCCAATCTTACGACATATCCAAAGTCGGGCACGTAATTCGTTGATGGTTGCATGTGAACTACAGGTTTGCCTCCCCCCAGTGGTTCTCACCTTACGTATAGGCAGCAGGTCCATGTGGCATAGCTTTGCTGACAAAGTTTAGTGGTTGGTTCGTGGTTTGCTATTATTTGTTCGGCATTTTTCACATCGGTCACTTTCTTGTATTCTGCTGTGGACTGTTGTACTTTGTGGGTTGTGTGGATCTGTTCAGATCAATGGGTCACTGACCCACTGGAGTTGCAAGCCAGTTTGGTTATGTTGTATATGCCCATTGTTTCTGCGTATGTATAACCTGGGTCAGTCAGTTCCTTGGACCGGGTTACCTGCAAAAGTGTTGCATTGTATTGTACGATTATTTACCCATGTTTGCTGCTCATGTACATCCTGGGATATTGTGGTCATTTTGTTGGGCTAATGAGAAAGCCCAGCGTATCCTCCGTCCCATTTATCAATAACTATGGTTATTGACCTCAATTTTTTGGGATATTGACAGCGTACCCTGGGGTTAGCGAATGGATGACCCGGGATGCTGAGCGGGTTACATCGGGATATGAATATGGGTGACGGACTGCAGTCATCATAAAAGCAAATGAGTATTGGGGTTTCCTGTTCCCACGTCACCCATACCGTATGTGACAAATGCATCCGACATGAGCACCTTCTGAGGTGTACTTGGTGAGGAATTTTTGTTTACGCAATTCAAGCCACTTCGTAGGGCCTTGCAATGTAGTGTAATTTCATGTGTTTCTTATATAGATTACCTGCGTTAGTGACATTAGGGGCTGGGGAAATTGTCACCTGCTTAAAGTCGGTGACTACGTGTTCTGGGGGTTGACTTGGACAACATATCCTGAACTAGCCATCTGGAGATCCCGGGTTAGTCAGCTGTGTATCTCGAGATATCGATATGGGGGACCCTATAATGATGTGAACACTGCGTTTATAACCTGCCTTAGAAACGTGCAATATACCGTGCTATGTAAATGGAATGAGAGGTGGGGCAGTAATTAGCGGGCAGACATCCCTGCATTGTCGATTGCCCAATGCAGAACAACAGCTGTGAAATAGGGTAAGTTATAGCGCTTCTGTCAGTGCAGTACACTTCATGTCAGAGGGTATAGGGCGGGGATACTGAATTGGTACACGTCAATGATCCTGTTATTGTCACATCCACAACCCGGCTTAGTGTCCTTTGTTTACTAGGAAACTGATTTGATGCACCTCAATGATCCTGTTATTATTAATCCCACAGCCCGGGTTAGTATTATCTGGGTTACTAACATGTTAGACGTATATGGTGCACAGGTGGATATATCCACAACCCGGGTTACTGACGTTTATTGTATGGGTTGGTGATGTGGTCCACGTCAATTGCCCCGTTATTATGACATCCACATCCTGGGTTAGTGACGTTTATTAAGTGGATGCTGACATGTTGTAGTATCTCACTGGTGAAATTTATGCACACCCGGAGTTAGTGACTGGGGTTGGTTGACCTGTTTCTGGGGTATTGCCCACATTGCACCTCTATCAAACTCGTTAGGAAATGTTCTGGGATATTTATTTGTTGCACCGAAATGGTCCTGTTATTGTTATATCCACACATACACACCATTGCATTCGAATAGATAACCTATTTTCTACATATACAATACATGGGGATGCTTATATGGAACTGTCCACAAGCATTGCAGGTGGGGGAGTAGTAGATACCCACCTATACACGCCATTGTATAAGGTGGATGTACAAAAGGATGGTGAAGTTGAGGAGAAGAATAGTTGTCACATACTGGAAGTTTGCATTTAAGTGGTGTAGTAAACTTCCAGCATATGGCACAAAACATATGGTATTGTAGCCGGGGAGTACTACTATATGAACATATCCCCAATGGCTCACGTTAACGTAGTGACGAACCCAAAAAAGTCTAAGCCATAACACGGGAAATGACATTAGATGAGGACACCTATGAATATCATCACGTACACGATAATCACAGTGACGCATACATACAAGCTCATTAATTGACCTCTCATGCCGTCGTTAAGGAGTAGCTTCACACCCATTTCGGCGTCCATGTACCGGCGGAGAGTAGCTGTGGCAGTCAACAAATCAGCACATAATGATCGGTTCTCCGCTTGAAGGTTCATAACAGATATCTTGTCGGCCCTGATTAGGCGATCATCCACCCACTTAAAGTGCTTGCACTTCCTCTACATCACATGAAAAACGCACATGTAACTATAAATGACAACGCATGTGTGGACATAATAATAGTCACAAGCGTACGAAATTTTGTGGGCTAGATTGAATACCTTGTGGCACACCGTGTGCCTCCGCTATCTGTTGCCCTGAGCGAGGATGATGTCAGCAGGCATACCACAGTCGTAAAATATGACCAACTCAGTGTCTTTCTCCGAAGGCATTGACATTAGTATGTCTGACTAGGTTTGTTGGGTTTTTAATTGTGGTTGGTATGGGTTGGGTGTACCAATGTCTATGTGGAATGCTTAAGTGTTGGGGGGATTTTTACTACATTCAATGGGGTTTGGGAGTTGGTGGCCGTCACATATAATTGATCCAGAGTGGGTCAGTTCATGATGGGGGATTGTTTTGAGCGGGACATTTTCCCTCCAAAACGGGAGTGGGTATCCCGCCAATCCCACATCATGATTAGTGGTGGGCCCCTTGTTTTTGGTTGACATCACATTTCAACTCTCCAATTATGAAGTGGGGACCTCCCAAAAATGTGGCTCGACCAAGCACCAGTTCAATCATATTCCAATACACACTAACATTGACAAAGTTTGGTCAACAAAAATGGGTTAGTCAATTTCCACCAAATTTCACTTGTTTTTTTGTTGGTTAAGCACACCCCATTTACATGCAACCTCAAGTGTGATCAATTAAGGGCGCTATGGATGTAGTCACTATAATTGCAGTTCACATTTCATGACTTTGAGGACAAGCTTGCAAGTTTGCCTATGTGCACCTTACATACAATACACATTTGGTGCGTAACGATTACATTTGATAAAATAACCCTAAAATATTATACATGTGACAAAAACAACCGGGATGGCATGCCTTAAGTTGACCAAAAAAAAAAAAAGAACTGCATCTTTTCCATATGCATGGTTTGGTAGGTCACAATTGCAAAAAAAATAAAACAACCCCGATGTGACGACTTCAGCCCAAACACATAACCCGGGTCTGCAAATGTGAAGGCCATCCCCAAAAAAGGGAACGGATCATTCAATGCCCATGATCCCTTTACGTCGACATCCAACGTATGTAGGACACAAGTAGGATTGCAATTGTCGCCACAGCAACTCCGACTAACTTCTGCAGCGTGTCTACTTCTGCCCGGCGTTCAGCGTCCATGCACATGTGCTCTTCCCAACTCCAAAGCTGGGCATTGCGGTCATCTAGAACCCAATCCCTCTCCAGCGCAAGCTCATGTACAAGGTCGTTTATCACCTCCTTCACCTGTTCCGAAAAGTTCGAGTCTATTAAATGAAAGTAGTAACAGGTGACTTCGTCCTGCACCGAACCACAGTCATTAGACAACAGTCACAAGGTGAGTACGTTAGGGTGGACAGAGTTGGAAAAATAGGAATGAACTACAGCTGTATGGTAAATATGGATTAGGACTTACCTTTTTCGGACACTGGACATACCGTCACCGATATTGACCGTCACCTTCGAATATGTCCGCATCCAGTCCATATTTGCATGTGTTTGTCTCCATCGCACAACAATCGCATGTGAAATCTGACTCTGAGCTGTCACTTGTGGAACCCAGGTTGACTGGTTAGGAGAACACAGTGGCAAATGATATATGCCTTGTACCTCAACCCCCCAATTTAGTGTACTCCTTCAGGACTAGTTGGCATTCCACCTTTATATAACAATGTCTACCCCGTACATTATACCATCCACCAACGAAGTAGTACATGGTATTCAATTGATGTGGTTGGATTGCATTCATTGTACGGCTACTAAATTGCACTTACCAGTGAGATAGTGTACTAACTTAATACAAACCCTCCCTTTCATTTATGGCGGTTGGTTGCAATAGTGATGTTTCACGTGGAACTCCCTCGGCCTTATGTGTTATGTTAACACCCAATAAGATATAGTGCAATTTCCACAACCATATCAGAACTTACTTCCTACCTCCCCTATTTGACGCTTCAAACAACATCGGCGAAACTGTGATTTGACCCCATGCACACGTTTCATTAAACGACCACCACCCATATCCCACATTTACGAGAGATATAACTTGGGATACATATTTTACGAGTATGCTCTTTACGTCTATTGTGTGCGATGGAAAGAAATGCATTTCAACTTTGCGGCTGGGGATACATTGGGAATCTGTAATGCAAATATCCCGGGATAATCCCCCAATTTGCTGGGCTATCGACAGGTTTGGAACACAGCAAATTCAATCCATACACGATAAACATTACATTATCCGTTGTATAAGTTGTTACATACATTGGAAAAAAAGGTAGCCCTCTACCAGTGTTTATCATGGAATGACGTTACATCCTAATGCAACACCGATTTCCGAAAGTTCCTCAATTACCCTTTTCGATATAGTGACGAGTACGTGCATATGATAACGAAGACCGCCGTCCACTTCATTATAGTGGACATGCACTACTCTCCAGGCATGCGTTGGAGACGATTTCCACGTCTGCATATGTGGGGTACTTACACTAAGCCCTGCACAATAAAGGTTGTCAACTTATGATGCACATATGTGAACATCTTACTAAATGGACATACCTCCAAGCTGAGTGTGAGATGGTTCACTGGGGTACATACCTTTACAATATAGGATATGTCCATGTCGTGGCCAGTGAAACCACACACTTCCACTTTAGAGTCGTCCCAGAGGATGGCGACCCCCCGAACAAAACCAAGGGGCTCCCTGTAGTAGTAGTTGAGGTGGTGCACCTCATCAAGAAGGCTTCATGCATTACAGCTACCAACACGTGTGTGTAAGTACTACCACATATGCCCCCGTAATTGATGTCATAGTGAATAGGTTTGGTCAGAAGGAAGCTCTTGCAAGCCCTCTGCAGTTTCATACGCAAATGCGTACGTCCTGACATGTCACCGGTGGTAGCATGATGTGAAACCCCAGTGGTTTACAGTTGTTGCATTCGATACTTCATACACGACACCGTTTAACTCATTAAGGGTGGTCAGCTTAATGTTCAACTTTGCTGCTTCTCGGCCGGATGGGATGGCCAACAAGTACGTGTCATCCGTCTATCCCCTGTAAAGGATGGTGTTTACAACTGACGACACTTGGCTTCGAACTTGTGGAATGAATGCTGGGGTTGGCGTCGGGTCGATGTCGTATGCCTCGAGCACTTCATCCGGTTCACAAATATGCTCTAAACCCAAGCAACGACGTCCATCTGCCCACAGTTGTTCTTTCCACCCACTCCTATGGCCAATTTGGATCAAATTCCCTAACCAGGAGGACTTATCTGAGGACACGTCGACCATAAGGTAGCAAACACTGAAGGTTCCGTAACTTCTTCCGCTCAGATGGATTAAAATCATCCCATAACCCAACAGGGAAGTCCATGAAGGTTTGGAGGGAGATGTTGTCAACGGGACAGAAGTGACCTCCTTGAACCCACATAAGGGTTAGTAGGGTGAAGCAAACTCCATGCCCAATTCAGTCCAACAAAATACTGAAGTCCTTCTGAGTGCTCAAAAGCTCCATTCCAAGGGACTTGGTCCGTGCACTGATTCAAAGGCCATACTAAGCACTTAGAATGTGTTGCTCTCCTATTTTAGGAAGGTCAAGAGGCCTTCTATGTGGTTTAATCATGGAGATGAGGTTAAAACCACAGCAAGAATAAGTTGTGCTCAAAATAGTAGCATGCTTGCAAACTGCCCAGAAGCCAGCGCACATACCCGGCTTTGCAAGCTTGATTACTCAAGCTTCATTCTGACTTAAGAGGCTATAAATCCACTTTTTGGAACCCTTCATATGTCATATTTAAGTACATATAAAGATTTCTAGGTTAGGTCATTAGGTAATAGGTCAATTGGAGCTATTTCCAGATGCTGTAGAAACTATCCAAGCCTGCACATGCTGCACCTTTTGGCCTATATCTCCCAAATGGTAGCTCTAAAGCTCTGTCTACTTAAGCCACCTGAAAGCTGACTTCCTAAGCTTTCTATAAAGGTTTGTTTCACCTAATTTGAGTAAGAGACCTAGGAGATATAGCTGTTTGAAGTTGGAAGTTGTAATCTAAAAAGCTGCTGATAGAAAGCATAAAGCACTTTTCAGCTTTTGTTGCTTTTTGGTTCCCTCTTGCTTTATGGATGGTTGTAAGGCTCCTTTTCCCCTTCTTTTCATGTTGTTAAAGGCTCTCATTATATAAGGGAGGCCTTAGGTTATAAGAAAATAGATTTGAATGATATGCAAGAGCTCAAAGCTTTCTGTCTCGAAAATCTTATTTCCCTTTATCCTTGTTTCTGAGGTGGTGAGTCTTGAGTGGAACCTTTATAGAAGTGCTGGTGGCAAAGCCTTTAGGCATTTCTTGGTGGTTCCTTAGTCTTGGTGGGTGGCTTAGCCTTTAAACCAAGTCATGTCTTATGCAATAAGGGAAATTTGCAACTAAACTCAAGTAAGCTACATCCAGCCCATCTACTTCACGCTCCATTTGGTATCAGAGCTAATCCAGGTTAGTGTTATTGAGTTTATATCACATTTCCCTGCTTTGGTTTCATCCTTGTTAAGCTTTTTTTCTTTCAGCCTTGTTTTGAGAACCGTGGTGAAGCTACACCTCTCCCTACCTTGATCTATTCGACTTTTCCTTCTTAAAACAACCTTGACCAAACACTTTCTTAGGCCCACAAACCCTTAACCCACACTTGATTTCCATGCAAAAAACCCCTCCTTTACTCCTCACAAAACAACCCAAAACAACCCAAACACAATCCCCACCCAAAACCCCTCCAAAGCTTCCAACCATAAAAACCGTGTTTTCTGGGCAGCAGCTTGGCACAGCCCCCCCGTGCCTATAGGCACGACCGTGCCACAACTTCTAGGGCCAGAACACTAGCACAACCACCCCGTGCCCTTTGGCATGACCGTGCCTCCCTTCCCCAGCCTGTTTTTGCACCATACTACCTCTAGCGTGACCGTGCCCCTCTTCTTTTCAAGCCTTTAACTCTTCTCTCCTCCTTTCCTAATTCCCACCATGTCCAATGAGGAAAACCCATCCACAAACTCTCCCTAACCAGCAAGAGTGCCAAGAGGAATGAGCTTAGAACAGGCTTATATCATGAGACAAGATAATGCCATTCTAGCCTTACAACAAAGTGTGCGGCAAATTAGTAGGCAACTTGAGCAAATGACCACCCAATTTATAGCCCTCCAAGGAGGACAAAGAGCTCAAGAGACTAGTGATCATGGAGATGAACATGACTTCTCTAGTAACTCAAGTGTGGGAAGCAATCCAAGAAGGGGAGGTAGGAGACCTCCTATGGACGACTTTAGAGACATCAAGGTAGAACCTCCGAAGTTCAATGGCAACTTGAACCCCAATGAGTACTTTGAGTGGGTTCAAGCTATAGATCGAATCTTTGAAGCCAAGGACTATGATGATGAAAAGAGTTTCAAGGTTGCTAGCCTTAAACTCTGTAAAGCTTGTCGTGGAGCTACAAATTTAACCACTACTTTGATTTATAAATAATTTTTATAGCATAGGAAAGTAGGGATCGATTCCACGAGGAAAGATTATGTCAAAAGGCTAGTCTAATCCTAAATAATTTTACTAATCTAATTTATTGTTTCTTCTCTTTGTATTTCTAAAATAAATCAACTTTAAATAAAAACCTGGAAAAATACTCAATATTACTCCTAAATATTCTAGATTTAATTCTGGAAATAAAACAGTAAATAGCTATCCCAAATAATCTAGAAAGATTAAAAAAAAACAGAATAATAACTTAATCTTCAACTAAAAATCAAAGTAGAGAATAATAAACAGAAAATTAATATTAAAAATCACAAACAGCGACCTAAACCAACATTCTTCAAGTTTATAAGCTTATAACTCCAGAATTATATCTAATTAGTTTCAAAAAAATTAAAACAGAAAATTACTGCAGAACAATAAAACAGAAAATTAAATCTGAAATTACAAAAACGATAAACTGCACTAATATAAATACGAAATCAATTAACAAAATTACCCAAATTTATGGATATAATTTTCTGGACTTAATAACACCTAAAAAAAAACATGAAATAAATATTAAAAATGCAATTTTCAGATTTATTGAAATAAAAACCTGCACATATCCAATTCACAAAATAATCCTGAAAAATTATCAAATAATTTCCAAAATTTCGAAATTAAATAGAGGCAGATTAGGACACTATATAAACCCTAGGATGGATTAGAACTTGAAAAAAATGAAAGAAACTATTTTTAGCCTAATTTCTAACAAACCGATAATTAAAGAGTAAAACAGAATATAAATCAAATTTGAAAATTATAACCACTCTAAAAATCAAAATCTAACTAATCTAAAATCACCAAGACACTCCAAAAATACAATTCTTTGGGAGCGGGTAAACGGTATTTATATCAAAACTAATAATTGAAGAATAAAACTTGACAAACTAAATAAATTAACTAAAAGCAACAAATAATTATCAAAGATATCAAATTTATGAAAAATGCTTAGCATAATCTATATCCACCATGCAAATTAACATTTATCATTAACACATAAGTCGATTTCATGCATGAGTTAAACTGTAGAAGACACCCACCAGCAGATCTTCCCCGTTTTTCCTTATATTATAGTTTAATTAGGTCCAGCACTAATATAAACCCTACTAATTTGATAACCCTTACTCCAGCGCAAGAATTTAATCAAACTAGAGCATTACGTATTAGAAAAATATCATTTAACACTTTGCAACCAATTTACCAGCAAATCGATTTAACAAAAATCTATAACGATTACCTAATTAAAAGAGATGGGTTTGAGCCATCCATGATTAATTAGGGTGATACTAATGCTTAAAAGACGATAACTTTTACGTATTAAAGCCCTTTAAACTATCATATGAATTCGTATTAAACTAACTAGCATGCATTCTAATTAATATAATACGAATATCATGAACGATAAATACTAATCGCTATAGAATCATGAATATAAATCAACTAGACAATAAAGCATGAAGTTTGTTTCAAAATAATCAACCTAGTATGGTTTAAAACAGATTATACCAAGCACAAAAAATTACTCACTCATATTGAAAATAAAATTACACAAATTAACCAAAGGTTTCATGTTTAATAATAAACTAAAAAAAAGAAAAATAAAAAAATAGAATAAGAATAATAGAAGACTACTTGGCGTGGTGGTGTGGAAGGAAGCGAGTATGGTGAGGGGATGGAGATGGCGTGAAGCTTGGGCATGTGTATGGGTTGATGATGGTGGAGGCGTGAGGCAGCCGTGGAGATTGAAGCGTGATGATGATGATAAAGATGAAGTATGGTTATGGGTGATTTACGGTGAGGAAGAAGAAGGTGTGAAGGTTGGATGATGATGGTGATGCATGGAGATCTTTAGGGTTAGGCGTGTGATATGAGGCTGCCGTGGTCGTGTTATATGTTATAGGATGATGATGGGGATTATGATTTATAGTGAGGGTGATTAGGGTTAGCGAATAGGGTTTCCTTCTTCCTTTCTTCCTTAGACTTCTTCTCCCTCAAGACTTCTACCTCTTCTCCAACTCTTGAAACTCAATTAAATAATTATGAAAATAATATTTTTCATAAATTATTAATTTTGGATCGTCTTTATAGCCAAGCGTGTAAAACCCGAGCTTCGACGTCCTTTCTTCTCCTCTTTATTTTATTAATGCTAAACCTAAAAAATATATAAAATAAGGTAAATTAGATAAAATAATATATATAATATAATCGAAATAATTATTAAAATAATGCATGATTTTTGGCTTAACAAATTCCCCCACACTTAGACTTTGGACGTCCTCGTGCAAAGAAATCTTAGGCTCGACCTAAAAACTTACCCTCTTCCTTTCTTATCAAGTCATGCATAACTATGATATTTATACTAGGTCTTGGCTTGTTTTAAAAACAGTTTTATTGAAAATTAATTTGCTTTTCCCCCTACAAGTGAATAACTACTAGACATCCAACTACCATCAAAGAGTTTATTCATCAACCTAATAACATTTCCTTAATGAAATAACAAGATCAATAATCACCCATCTCTTTTAGATATACATACACTGATCAGGAGGTTTAAAAAATTTATGATAGAAAAATTGAGGTACGGTATGGCTATAGAGACAATTGAACTACATAGAATAACTCATTAAAATTGATTCTAAACTTGCCTTGTACTTTTTTTTTCTTCTTCTTCTATATATATATATATTTTTTCAAACTCCAGTTGCGCACATATTCAAGGCCCATATAGGGTCTTTAGAAATTAAATACTCCCTGTCTCACACTCACTTGAATAGAGGTGCTGGAGCAAAACATTTTATTTTTATCATTATTTTTATTTATTTTATCGACTCACTAGTACGGGAAGCAAGCTTTTCAGTGGCAGTATTGCCTCAAAGGGTAGCATCCAGTAGCGCATGCCTCAAAGGAATACTTGTCATTCCCGACTTTGACTCTCTTTTTCTTTTCTTTTTTTACTAATTCAATAGTCTAGAAAATAGGATAAGTCATTTTATTACCTCTGAAGCGGATATAATACATGACCAAATAAGATGAACAATCATGACAGTTACTCATTAAAGAGATATATGAGGATCAACTCAAACTTCTCTGAATGACAGCTAGCTTACCTAGAAGTCTTTACTCATAGAAGAATAAACTATAAATAGTTAAAAAAAAAAAACATTTTTAAGCAAGCAAGCCTAGCATAAACTCATATCATGCATTATTTATAAGGAAAAAAAATTGTTTTTCGATTTTCTTTGTGTTTTTTTTTCAAGAATAAATATTGCAGGAACCAAATGCAGGATGCGCCCCCCCCACATTTAATTCATGCATTGTCCCTAATGCATGCAAAAAGATAGAAATAATGAAAATAAAAGCAAAATTAAATGAGTACTTCCCTAAAAATGTTAGGTTGCCTCCTAACCAGCGCCTTTGTTTATAGTCGCTGGCTCGACTTCATGAAGCTCCTCGATCCTCTAGTTGGATCTCTTCCACTAAATCATCATTAATCTACTAGGGCACTTTTTGAAACTCAGCATGATCAAGACTCTTAGTAAGCACTGTCAAAAATTCATCTTCATTAGACAAGTCATAAATATCTTAGGACAACTCATCAATAACATCAAGTGCATATACGTAATTCACATCAGTAGGGAATATCATGGCATCAAAAATATTAAATTTAATCACTTCACCATCAAATTCCATAGTTAATCTTCCTTTATGCACATCAATTTTTGTCCTAACTGTTTTCCAAAATCGCCTGCCAAGCAAGATGGGAATATCATGACATGCATCACCCATGTTCATCACATAAAAATCAGCAGGAAATACAAGTTCATTCACTAGGGCTAAGACATCCTCTAACACTCCATCTGGGTGAATACTGCTCCTATCAGCCAACTGAAGCACTACACCAGTTTTCTTTAACTCTCCTAAGTTCAGTTTGTCATAAACAGACTTAGGCATAACATTAATGGAAGCACCCAAACCAAGCATAGCCTTATCAAAGTAAAGGTTGCCTATCTTACAAGGAACAGAAAACACACTTGGGTCTTTGCACTTCAGGGGAAGGTTTGTTTTGAAAAACTGCAGACACATTTTCCCCCACACTTACCTTTTCATTCCCTACTAACTTTCTTTTAGTAGTACATAAGTCTTTCAAGAACTTAGCACAACGAGGCACCTGTTTAATAGCATCAAGGAGAGGTATGTTGATCTCTACCTTTTTTAATGTCTCTAAGATCTCTTGATTAGCCTCATTCACCTTAGAAGTAGGGCTTCGAAATCTACTACCAAAGGGTGGAATTGGCTTATAAGGTTCTCTTTTCTTCTTTCCTATTTCCCTAATAGTTTGATTAGAATGTATATTTAACTCTGGTTTAGCTCCGTTGACCTCTAACTCAAGCTCAACGTCTCTACTCTTCCTAGGCTCTTGTAACTCTTTCCCACTCCTAAGTGTTATGGCATTAATGTTATCCTTAGGGTTAGGGTAAGGCTAAGATGGTAATCTGTTTTGCATTTGAGCCAGCAAGTTGCTAACTATGATATCAGTTGCAGTCTGTTTTCCTTAAACCTACTTCAGAGTCGTCTCCAAAGTTTGGAACCTATCATCCATCTTCTTAAGGACTTATTCTAGTAGGAAGTTGGTCCTTTCTTGATTAGAAGGTTGACAAGACATTTGGTCAAAACCAGGTGGATTGGTTTAAGGGTCATACCTAAGGTTAAGGTGGTCTCTCCATCCTTCATTATAGGCGTTAGAATAGGGATCGTACCTCCTTCGACCTTGGTTAGAATAGACAGCATTAACATTACCCTCTTGAAGTGTAAGACATGCATCAGCAGGATGCCCCTCTAGACAACAAATGCCACATATGACTGCTTTTTGAACTCCCCCAGTAATAATTTTATTTAATATAGCAGTAATGTGAGATAACTGACTCTCTACAGATGAGTTAGAACCAATCTCATTAACCCTTTTAATTTGTGACTCCCTAGTACCAAGCTCTGAGTATTTTGGGCCATTAGATTGAATAAATTTCTAGCATCTGCTGGAGTTTTATTAACTAGAGCCCCCCAACTAGCAGCATCAACCATATTATGATCCATAGGTAGCAAACCCTCATAAAGATATTGAATTAACAACTGTTCAGTTATTTGATGTTGGGGATAACTAGCACACAGTTTATTAAATCTTTCCTAGTACTCACAAAAAGTTTCCCAATTCATTTGTTTGATACCACATATGTTCTTCCGAATAGATCCAATTCAGGATGCTGGAAAAAATTTCTCTAAAACTGATTTATGCAATGCAGTCCATGTAGAGAAAGATCCAGCAGGCATGTAATATAACCAATCTTTAGCATTACCAAGCAAAGAAAAAGGAAAGACTCTCAACCTAATTTAGTCTTCAGGAATCCCCTCAGGCACCATAGCAGAGCATGTAATAAGGAATTCATTAATATGACGGTATGGGTCCTCTCCAGGTAATCCATGAAACTTGGGTAATAGGTAGATGAATCCAGAGTTCAGTTTTAGAAGCTTATCTAATGCAGCATAAGTAATGGACATGGGTTGGGTTTCTAAGTTAGGGGCAGTAAGTTCTCGAAGAGTGGACATTCTTACCTCTTTAATCTTAAGGCTTACTGGTTTAGGACAAACTTCTTTGTTTTTATCTACCAAAGTTTGCTCCTTGTCCTCTCCAATTTTCTTACCACTCTTTAATCTCATACATTACAGGCAATCTGCAAAAATTAAAATAAAAACAAGAAAGGTAGTAAAATTAAATAGAAGAAACTAGCAATTTTATTTTCTTTCTCCGACAACGGCGTTAAAATTTGTAAAGCTTGCCGTGGAGCCACAAATTTAACCACTACTTCGATTTATAAATAATTTTTATAGCATAGGAAAGTAAGGATCGATTCCACGAGGAAAGATTATGCCAAAAGGCTAGTTTAATCCTAAATAATTTTGCTAATCTAATTTATTGTTTCTTCTCTTTGTATTTCTGAAATAAATCAACTTTAAATAAAAACTTGAAAAAATACTCAATATTAATCCTAAATATTCTAGATTTAATTCTGAAAATAAAATAGTAAATAGCTATCCTAAATAATCTAGAAAAATTTAAAAAAAAGAATAATAACTCAATCTTCAACCAAAAATCAAAGCAGAGAATAATAAGCAGAAAATTAATTTTAAAAATCACAAACAGTGACCTAAACTAATATTCTTCAAGTTTATGAGCTTATAACTCCAGAATTATATCTAATTAGTTTCAGAAAAATTAAAACAGAAAATTACTGCAGAATAATAAAATAGAAAAATTAAATCTGAAATCAGAAAAACAATAAACTGCACTAATATAAATACGAAATTAATTAACAAAATTGCCCAAATTTATGGATATAATTTTCTGGACTCAATAACACCTAAAAAAAATGAAATAAATATTAAAAACGCAATTTTCAGATTTATTGAAATAAAAACCTACACATATCCAATTCACGAAATAATTCTGAAAAATTATCAAATAATTTCAAAAAATTCCAAAATTAAATGGAGGTAGATTAGGATACTATATAAACCCTAGGATGAATTAGAACTTGAAAAAAGCAAAAGAAACTATTTTTAGCCTAATTTCTAACAAACCGATAATTAAACGGTAAAACAGAATATAAATCAAATTTGAAAATTATAACCACTCTAAAAATCACAATCTAACTAATCTAAAATTACCAAGACACTCCAAAAATACTATTCTTTGGGGGCGGGTAAACGGTATTTATATCAAAGCTAATAATTGAAGAATAAAAGTTGACAAACTAAATAAATTAACTAAAAGCAACAAATAATTATCAAAGATATCAAATTTATGAAAAATGCTTAGCATAATCTATATCCACCATGCAAATTAATATTTATGATTAACACATAAGTCGATTTCATCCATGAGTCAAACTATAGAAGACACCCACCAGTGGATCTTCCCCGTTTTTCCTTATATTATAGTTCAATTAGGTCCAGCCCTAATATAAACTCTACTAATTTGATAACCCTTACTCCAGTGCAAGAATTTAATCAAACTAGAGCATTATGTATTAGAAAAACATCATTTAATGCTTTGTAATCAATTTACCAGCAAATCAATTTAACAAAGATCTATAACGATTACCTAATTAAAAGAGATGGGTTTGAGCCATCCATGATTAAGTAGGGTGATACTAATGCTTAAAAGACGATAACTTTTACGTATTAACGCCCTTTAAACTATCATATGAATTCGTATTAAACTAATTAGCATGCACTCTAATTAATATAATACGAATATCATGAACGATAAATACTAATCGCTATAGAATCATGAATATAAATCAACTAGACAATAAAGTATGAAATTTGTTTCAAAATAATCAACTTAGCATGGTTTCAAATAGATTATACCAAGCACAAAAAACAACTCACTCATATTAAAAATAAAATTACACAAATTAACCAAAGGTTTCATGTTTAATAATAAACTAAACAAAAGAAAAACTAAAAAAATAGAATAAGAATAATAGAAGACTACTTGACGTGGTGGTGTGGAAGGAAGCGAGTATGGTGAGGGGATGAAGATGGCGTGAAGCTTGGGCGTGTGTATGGGCTGATGATGAACCCTAAAAACGTGTGAATTGTGTTCCCAATATATTAGTGAAAGTTGTCTCCCCTATGGAGGACACTCAATGGATGAGCCAAATTTGCTAAGTACTAGCAACCCACGGTATGGAATTATGTATTAGAGGGCAAACAGTAGGTATGCACAGAGCATGCATAATGTGAGTGTCCCAGAAGTAGTATTTATATAACCTAGGTGAAGAAGTGGTTAGGGTTGTCAATTGTCTGGAAAATGTAGCCTCCTCCCAGGGTAAATAGGCATGTGAAATTAGTTTGTCTTACATTAGTATCCCTATAAATGCAAATGCATATTTTAGGTTAGAATAGTACTAATGTGAATTGTTTTGCATAACGAGGGTGTCCCAGAAGTTACCATGCTATAACCCTGGATGTAGAGGATGGTGTAGGTTAAAGTGTTCCAAAAATGGCTGTCTATGTGACTAACCCTGAATTTGCAAGTGTGTAACCCAGTATAATTGTCTAGAAAATGTAGCCCCCTCCCAGGGTAAGTAGGCATGTGAAATTAGTTTGGTGTACATTAGTATCCCTGTAAATGCAAATGCATATCCCAGGTTAGAATAGTAGTAATGTGAATTGTCTTGCATAATGAGGGTGTCCCAGAAGTTACCATGCTATAACCCTGGATGTAGAGGATGGTGTAGGTTTTCAAGTGTTCCACAAATGGCTGTCTATGTGACTGACCCTGAATTTACAAGTGTGTAACCCAGGATATATGTATTGATGGTGTGACTTAAAAATGGGTGTCACTTAGTCTGTGTCAAGCACTTGTTACTTGTATGCAATGTGGGTGTGTAAGGTTTCATGTTGAGGATGCTGGAATGACTTATTGTGATGGTATCATGCAGGTTCATAATGAAGAGGAGTGCTGGAAAACGACGGGGGGGAGGATCATCACCTAGTGGAGATGCTCAACCAGGTTCCGTGATGGATGAGGAGTGGGGAATATCATTGGCGAGTGAGTATGTGCCTTTACAGATAAGGAGCAGTACGGAGGACACTGTATCCATGGTCGACGAGAGTTGTGAAGCTGTTAGAGGCTCTAATTGTGAGGGTGATGATGTAGAAGAGGTACATGCTGATAGTGCTAAGGGTAGTGGGAAGGGGAAAAGTCGGAAGAGGAGGAGGGAACCCACAGTAGAGGGTAGGCGGTGGAGGCGGAAGGCAGCTGGAGATGGGTTTATGCTTCATAAGGAGGGAAATGGTTTGAGGGGCGTAGTTCCAGTTAGTGTGAGGGGAAGGTGTACGCTGGAGAAGATATACAAATTAAACAAGACGCTGGAGCCATACAGAAGGAAGCAATTAAGGGGACGATATTGATGTTGATACTGGAGTATCATCCCTTTTTCATACAGCGGGAGTTGACAGCGGCACTGGTAAAGGCATGGGTGCCACGGAGGAAAGCCTTCAGGCTTACTGGGAGGCTCGTGCCTTTCTCCGTTTATAACATCGCCTTGTTCACAGATTTGCCGGTGACTGGCAAGATAGTGGAGTTTGGTGAGGATGATTTGTCTACGACTGAGCTAGCAAGGATGGTACGTCTGCGCATGGCACAGTATGTGACAGAGAAGAGTGACAACCTGAAGAGCGAGAAAGGGAGGAAGAGGCCAGTGTTCAGGAACTACCTAAAGGTGATGAAGAAGCTGTTGGATGCGAACAAAGAGCCGGAGAAATTAGGGCTGTGGCTAAGTCTGTATGCTTGGAGGGTGATGAGTGGGGTTATGTTCCCGAAAACCCCTTATGGAGCTGCATAGTCGGTGCAGAAGTACATGGAGGACGTTTGGGAAATGGGAGAATATGTGTGGGCCGAAGGCGTGTGGTGCGTCCTTATTGAAGCTATAGAGGAGATGCAACAGAAGCTGGAGGGCCCTGTTTCCGATGTGCAGATGAATGGATTCTCCCTGCTTATTCAGGTCAGAGTTCATTAGGGGTGAAGTAAGTACGTTAAGTAAATGGCTGAAATTTGCTTCTGTTGCTCATGTTTTACCCTTTTTTGTGTAGGTGTGGTTCTACGAGCACACCACAGGGTTTGCGCAACATGGCAAGTGTACGTTCCCTAGGTTGGCAAGTTGGGATAGTGTTTACCATGGGGGAAGGTATGATGCGTTCCAGCTGGTAGAAGGAATCAAAGAGTCCGAGGTATGACAAATGTTCCTAGTAGTCATTGGTTGAAGTTAATGACCGGGGGCGGAAGAATTGCAAAATTTTATTTCTGTCGTTATGACTTAAGTTTGACGGCATTATAAGTGATCCCTGTGTTGCGCCCTCGGGAGGTGGAGATGCTGGTGCCCACGGTTAGGGCTTTCATGAAGACAGATGGGTTCCGAGACTACATCCTTGATGGAAAGGTAGATATTGTTAGATTTAGTAGGTATTTGTGTAACTGTATATGTTTCGGTAGTGCCCTATTTGTGCTTGGGTGGTGTGCAGCAGACATCGGTGAGTAATGTTTGTATATGCTGACAATTGTTTGGTGTTTAATACAGGGTGTGCTATCATATGAGGAGCGTCTCAAGCGGGCAAGTAAAGAGTTACGTGCTGAGAAAGGGAAGCATGTAGATACACTGAGAATGCTGGAATTCTGGAAGAGTCGTGCGAACGAGTTGGCGGCTAGGTTGAAGATGTGCGCGGCACCCGGTGAGGCTCAGGATACAGGGCATCAACTAGGAGGTGATGTCGGGGAAGACGTACAGAGTGATAGTGGATTGGAGCCTCTGGCAAGGGCAGTAACTGATTTGGAGGAAGCTACTGCATATGAATTCAGTGCACTTAAGGGTGGGGAAGAGGATGCAACCTGCCAGACAACAGCGGATATCCCGGGTGCTAGTTGTGACGCTCAGTGCACGCCACCGAGGATGGCCGATGCTGCTGCCCCTGTTGATGATTGTGATGATGTAGGGGATGCCCCCTAGTGTAGTGAGCCGCATGTACAGCCCTCCACTGAAGTTGAAGACGTAGGCGAAAGAGCAGTGGATGTGACGGTCATGCCTTGCGGGGAAGTTGTTGTTGGTGCACAGGAGCCCGTACGGGAACAGCA
Source organism: Carnegiea gigantea (assembly GCA_029747015.1). NCBI lineage: Eukaryota > Viridiplantae > Streptophyta > Magnoliopsida > Caryophyllales > Cactaceae > Carnegiea > Carnegiea gigantea. The sequence goes on from JAKOGI010001186.1 coordinate 199,425, forward strand.
GTAGCCAGAGCCTATTGTTGGGAAATCCGGTGCACTACCCGGGCCTCATGTTAGGGAGGAAGCCGCGAATACAGATGCTCCAGGTCCAGGCAGAGATAAGGTGTATATGGGAGGTGATTTAGCAGTAGGGGAGGGTGTTTGCACAACACCTGCATCTTCAGCAGTGAATGTGCAGGATTGTACACCTACCACAACAGAGGGGATGGAGCATGAGCCGACGGTTGATCCCGGGATGGAATCTATGCACCATGGACCACCGATGACAACAGACAGCGTGGCCATTGATCATGAGGCATGTGTCCATCCTCTATTGGGTGAGTCCATACAGAGGGTGACTACTCCAGAGGAGGATGCACAGATAACAGGAGAGACTAAGAGGACAAGTCCTGATGCGAATTATGTGGGGGGTGAGGATGATGGTGGTGGAAAAAGTTCCAACATCGTCGCCCGTATGAGGAGGAAGCCTCGGTGTAGGAAACCGGCCGCAGTTAATGACAGCCCATTCACTGACCCAACTCATCTGCCGGTGCTCGGAAGAGCAAGAAGGAGAGGAACGAAGGGATGACAGGTGCGGATGAGCCATGTGCTGCCGATGACCCCGGTGAGAGAAGCGTGCACCCATCTGTTCTTGACGTGCGCCCGCTTTCAGTGGAAGGATCAGGCATCGGCCCCAGTGTGGAGGAATTGAAGAAGCTAAAGTTGACGAAACAGGAATTGATGAACTTTGCTTGCATGTACTTGGTTGTCTGTGTACTTGAAATGTGTCACTCATGGCTGCGTATTATGCAGGTGTTGGCAGGTTATATTTCCGCCCCCTTGTCAGCAATAGAGATGGAGTTGGTGACCAATGTCAGGAGTAGGTTTAAGGTCTTACGCCCTAATGGCAGACAGTGGTAAGTACATGGGAGGCGAGGTTGTAGTTTTGTTTATGTGACAGTATTAGTTTACGCCTTTACGCCTCACTTGTGCGCTGACATTAACAGACAAGGAGGAGGACCTGCAGGAGTGTCTGCCGAAGCTCATGCCTACAAGTTGGTTACGGGGCCTTATCCATGTGGTTCTAAAAGCGAGAGCCAGAGACAGGTCTGGGAAGTACTGTATTGGAAACCTCGCGATGGACTTGTTCACCGAGCTCCTCCATAGGCGACAGTGGACATACCCTAACTTGTGTTGGATGTCGGTGTTTTTGAAGCGCCACACGAGTGTATGAAGTCGTAACTATGGATTTCACGCCAAACCGGTCTTCTTAATGTGCACATGTCTGCATTGAATGTCACTGACTCTTGTGTTGGTTTCGTAAGTGACTTTGCACAACGAGGGGCGTATCTCGGGCGTCATATGGAATAGCTTCAAAGCCACCCCTCAACCAGATGTATGCTACATAAGACACCACCAACTATTTTCATTGCAAACACAATGACGGAACTCTGTAATGAACATGTTAGGACCTGCTGCTGAGCGTAGGTGCTTATGCCCCTACTGGAAACAAGTGACGGGCACTGGTTGCTGCTTGTTACGAATTTACATGAGCGTTCCTTCCTCGTGTACAATTCGTTGCCCAGTCCAGACGCGAATAGTAGGTGGGAACTTGTGGATAGCACAGTGAGTCGTTTATGAGTGTTGTGGTTGGTGCTTTAAATTTATATTTCATTTGAACCAACGTAGGTCAGTCCATATGCACTACCTTAGTTATGTTGTTGACAATGTTTGCATGTGTGAAGAGGATTGCTTTAGTCCTTGTGTTCCTCCGCTCCACCATATATGCTGACGTAGGACAGTGGGATGTCGTCACACCCAAATGCCCAGAACAAAGGAAGTATGTGTATTCCACTCCCATGACCACCACACCGTGTCTACATGATCTTATTTAACCCGGGTTAGTGACATTACTGTTTGCTTCTTTTGACAGTGGACATGATTGCGGGGTGTTTGTCATGGTTTTCATGGACTTGTTGTCCCTAACAGCAGATGGGTTCGAGTTCCACTAAGATTGTGTTGCACATTATAAGGACAAGTGCCTGCTTAGCTTTCTGTAGGGTCGGGTAGCTCATTTCCCGTAACATCTACGAGTTTCTAGTCTCCAACTTCTCCAATCTTACGACATATCCAAAGTCGGGCACGTAATTCGTTGATGGCTGCATGTGAACTACAGGTTTGCCTCCCCCCAGTGGTTCTCACCTTACGTATAGGCAGCAGGTCCATGTGGCATAGCTTTGCTGACAAAGTTTAGTGGTTGGTTCGTGGTTTGCTATTATTTGTTCGGTATTTTTCACATCGGTCACTTTCTTGTATTCTGCTGTGGACTGTTGTACTTTGTGGGTTGTGTGGATCTGTCTAGATCAATGGGTCACTGACCCACTGGAGTTGCAAGCCAGTTTGGTTATGTTGTATATGCCCATTGTTTCTGCGTATGTATAACCTGGGTCAGTCAGTTCCTTGGATCGGGTTACCTGCAAAAGTGTTGCATTGTATTGTACGATTATTTACCCATGTTTGCTGCTCATGTACATCCTGGGATATTGTGGTCATTTTGTTGGGCTAATGAGAAAGCCCAGCGTATCCTCCGTCCCATTTATCAATAACTATGGTTATTGACCTCAATTTTTTGGGATATTGACAGCGTACCCTGGGGTTAGCGAATGGATGACCCGGGATGCTGAGCGGGTTACATCGGGATATGAATATGGGTGACGGACTGCAGTCATCATAAAAGCAAATGAGTATTGGGGTTTCCTGTTCCCACGTCACCCATACCGTATGTGACAAATGCATCCGACATGAGCACCTTCTGAGGTGTACTTGGTGAGGAATTTTTGTTTACGCAATTCAAGCCACTTCGTAGGGCCTTGCAATGTAGTGTAATTTCATGTGTTTCTTATATAGATTACCTGCGTTAGTGACATTAGGGGCTGGGGAAATTGTCACCTGCTTAAAGTCGGTGACTACGTGTTCTGGGGGTTGACTTGGACAACATATCCTGAACTAGCCATCTGGAGATCCCGGGTTAGTCAGCTGTGTATCTCGAGATATCGATATGGGGGACCCTATAATGATGTGAACACTGCGTTTATAACCTGCCTTAGAAACGTGCAATATACCGTGCTATGTAAATGGAATGAGAGGTGGGGCAATAATTAGCGGGCAGACATCCCTGCATTGTCGATTGCCCAATGCAGAACAACAGCTGTGAAATAGGGTAAGTTATAGCGGTTCTGTCAGTGCAGTACACTTCATGTCAGAGGGTAAAGGGCGGGGATACTGAATTGGTACACGTCAATGATCCTGTTATTGTCACATCCACAACCCGGCTTAGTGTCCTTTGTTTACTAGGAAACTGATTTGATGCACCTCAATGATCCTGTTATTATTAATCCCACAGCCCGGGTTAGTATTATCTGGGTTACTAACATGTTAGACGTATATGGTGCACAGGTGGATATATCCACAACCCGGGTTACTGACGTTTATTGTATGGGTTGGTGATGTGGTCCACGTCAATTGCCCCGTTATTATGACATCCACATCCTGGGTTAGTGATGTTTATTAAGTGGATGCTGACATGTTGTAGTATCTCACTGGTGAAATTTATGCACACCCGGGGTTAGTGACTGGGGTTGGTTGACCTGTTTCTGGGGTATTGCCCATATTGCACCTCTATCAAACTCGTTAGGAAATGTTCTGGGATATTTATTTGTTGCACCGAAATGGTCCTGTTATTGTTATATCCACACATACACACCATTGCATTCGAATAGATAACCTGTTTTCTACATATACAATACATGGGGATGCTTATATGGAACTGTCCACAAGCATTGCAGGTGGGGGAATAGTAGATACCCACCTATACACGCCATTGTATAAGGTGGATGTACAAAAGGATGGTGAAGTTGAGGAGAAGAATAGTTGTCACATACTGGAAGTTTGCATTTAAGTGGTGTAGTAAACTTCCAGCATATGGCACAAAACATATGGTATTGTAGCCGGGGAGTACTACTATATAAACATATCCCCAATGGCTCACGTTAACGTAGTGACGAACCCAAAAAAGTCTAAGCCATAACACGGGAAATGACATTAGATGAGGACACCTATGAATATCATCACGTACACGATAATCACAGTGACGCATACATACAAGCTCATTAATTGACCTCTCATGCCGTCGTTAAGGAGTAGCTTCACACCCATTTCGGCGTCCATGTACCGGCGGAGAGTAGCTGTGGCAGTCAACAAATCAGCACATAATGATCGGTTCTCCGCTTGAAGGTTCATAACAGATATCTTGTCGGCCCTGATTAGGCGATCATCCACCCACTTAAAGTGCTTGCACTTCCTCTACATCACATGAAAAACGCACATGTAACTATAAATGACAACGCATGTGTGGACATAATAATAGTCACAAGCGTACGAAATTTTGTGGGCTAGATTGAATACCTTGTGGCACACCGTGTGCCTCCGCTATCTGTTGCCCTGAGCGAGGATGATGTCAGCAGGCATACCACAGTCGTAAAATATGACCAACTCAGTGTCTTTCTCCGAAGGCATTGACATTAGTATGTCTGACTAGGTTTGTTGGGTTTTTAATTGTGGTTGGTATGGGTTGGGTGTACCAATGTCTATGTGGAATGCTTAAGTGTTGGGGGGATTTTTACTACATTCAATGGGGTTTGGGAGTTGGTGGCCGTCACATATAATTGATCCAGAGTGGGTCAGTTCATGATGGGGGATTGTTTTGAGCGGGACATTTTCCCTCCAAAACGGGAGTGGGTATCCCGCCAATCCCACATCATGATTAGTGGTGGGCCCCTTGTTTTTGGTTGACATCACATTTCAACTCTCCAATTATGAAGTGGGGACCTCCCAAAAATGTGGCTCGACCAAGCACCAGTTCAATCATATTCCAATACACACTAACATTGACAAAGTTTGGTCAACAAAAATGGGTTAGTCAATTTCCACCAAATTTCACTTGTTTTTTTGTTGGTTAAGCACACCCCATTTACATGCAACCTCAAGTGTGATCAATTAAGGGCGCTATGGATGTAGTCACTATAATTGCAGTTCACATTTCATGACTTTGAGGACAAGCTTGCAAGTTTGCCTATGTGCACCTTACATACAATACACATTTGGTGCGTAACGATTACATTTGATAAAATAACCCTAAAATATTATACATGTGACAAAAACAACCGGGATGGCATGCCTTAAGTTGACCAAAAAAAAAAAAAGAACTGCATCTTTTCCATATGCATGGTTTGGTAGGTCACAATTGCAAAAAAAATAAAACAACCCCGATGTGACGACTTCAGCCCAAACACATAACCCGGGTCTGCAAATGTGAAGGCCATCCCCAAAAAAGGGAACGGATCATTCAATGCCCATGATCCCTTTACGTCGACATCCAACGTACGTAGGACACAAGTAGGATTGCAATTGTCGCCACAGCAACTCCGACTAACTTCTGCAGCGTGTCTACTTCTGCCCGGCGTTCAGCGTCCATGCACATGTGCTCTTCCCAACTCCAAAGCTGGGCATTGCGGTCATCTAGAACCCAATCCCTCTCCAGCGCAAGCTCATGTACAAGGTCGTCTATCACCTCCTTCACCTGTTCCGAAAAGTTCGAGTCTATTAAATGAAAGTAGTAACAGGTGACTTCGTCCTGCACCGAACCACAGTCATTAGACAACAGTCACAAGGTGAGTACGTTAGGGTGGACAGAGTTGGAAAAATAGGAATGAACTACAGCTGTATGGTAAATATGGATTAGGACTTACCTTTTTCGGACACTGGACATACCGTCACCGATATTGACCGTCACCTTCGAATATGTCCGCATCTAGTCCATATTTGCATGTGTTTGTCTCCATCGCACAACAATCGCATGTGAAATCTGACTCTGAGCTGTCACTTGTGGAACCCAGGTTGACTGGTTAGGAGAACACAGTGGCAAATGATATATGCCTTGTACCTCAACCCCCCAATTTAGTGTACTCCTTCAGGACTAGTTGGCATTCCACCTTTATATAACAATGTCTACCCCGTACATTATACCATCCACCAACGAAGTAGTACATGGTATTCAATTGATGTGGTTGGATTGCATTCATTGTACGGCTACTAAATTGCACTTACCAGTGAGATAGTGTACTAACTTAATACAAACCCTCCCTTTCATTTATGGCGGTTGGTTGTAATAGTGATGTTTCACGTGGAACTCCCTCGGCCTTATGTGTTATGTTAACACCCAATAAGATATAGTGCAATTTCCACAACCATATCAGAACTTACTTCCTACCTCCCCTATTTGACGCTTCAAACAACATCAGCGAAACTGTGATTTGACCCCATGCACACGTTTCATTAAACGACCACCACCCATATCCCACATTTACGAGAGATATAACTTGGGATACATATTTTACGAGTATGCTCTTTACGTCTATTGTGTGCGATGGAAAGAAATGCATTTCAACTTTGCGGCTGGGGATACATTGGGAATCTGTAATGCAAATATCCCGGGATAATCCCCCAATTTGCTGGGCTATCGACAGGTTTGGAACACAGCAAATTCAATCCATACACGATAAACATTACATTATCCGTTGTATAAGTTGTTACATACATTGGAAAAAAAGGTAGCCCTCTACCAGTGTTTATCATGGAATGACGTTACATCCTAATGCAACACCGATTTCCGAAAGTTCCTCAATTACCCTTTTCGATATAGTGACGAGTACGTGCATATGATAACGAAGACCGCCGTCCACTTCATTATAGTGGACATGCACTACTCTCCAGGCATGCGTTGGAGACGATTTCCACGTCTGCATATGTGGGGTACTTACACTAAGCCCTGCACAATAAAGGTTGTCAACTTATGATGCACATATGTGAACATCTTACTAAATGGACATACCTCCAAGCTGAGTGTGAGATGGTTCACTGGGGTACATACCTTTACAATATAGGACATGTCCATGTCGTGGCCAGTGAAACCACACACTTCCACTTTAGAGTCGTCCCAGAGGATGGCGACCCCCCGAACAAAACCAAGGGGCTCCCTGTAGTAGTAGTTGAGGTGGTGCACCTCATCAAGAAGGCTTCATGCATTACAGCTACCAACACGTGTGTGTAAGTACTACCACATATGCCCCCGTAATTGATGTCATAGTGAATAGGTTTGGTCAGAAGGAAGCTCTTGCAAGCCCTCTGCAGTTTCATACGCAAATGCGTACGTCCTGACATGTCACCGGTGGTAGCATGATGTGAAACCCCAGTGGTTTACAGTTGTTGCATTCGATACTTCATACACGACACCGTTTAACTCATTAAGGGTGGTCAGCTTAATGTTCAACTTTGCTGCTTCTCGGCCGGATGGGATGGCCAACAAGTACGTGTCATCCGTCTATCCCCTGTAAAGGATTGTGTTTACAACTGACGTCACTTGGCTTCGAACTTGTGGAATGAATGCTGGGGTTGGCGTCGGGTCGATGTCGTATGCCTCGAGCACTTCATCCGGTTCACAAATATGCTCTAAACCCAAGCAACGACGTCCATCTGCCCACAGTTGTTCTTTCCACCCACTCCTATGGCCAATTTGGATCAAATTCCCTAACCAGGAGGACTTGTCTGAGGACACGTCGACCATAAGGTAGCAAACACTGAAGGTTCCGTAACTTCTTCCGCTCAGATGGATTAAAATCATCCCATAACCCAACAGGGAAGTCCATGAAGGTTTGGAGGGAGATGTTGTCAACGGGACAGAAGTGACCTCCTTGAACCCACATAAGGGTTAGTAGGGTGAAGCAAACTCCATGCCCAATTCAGTCCAACAAAATACTGAAGTCCTTCTGAGTGCTCAAAAGCTCCATTCCAAGGGACTTGGTCCGTGCACTGATTCAAAGGCCATACTAAGCACTTAGAATGTGTTGCTCTCCTATTTTAGGAAGGTCAAGAGGCCTTCTATGTGGTTTAATCATGGAGATGAGGTTAAAACCACAGCAAGAATAAGTTGTGCTCAAAATAGTAGCATGCTTGCAAACTGCCCAGAAGCCAGCGCACATACCCGGCTTTGCAAGCTTGATTACTCAAGCTTCATTCTGACTTAAGAGGCTATAAATCCACTTTTTGGAACCCTTCATATGTCATATTTAAGTACATATAAAGATTTCTAGGTTAGGTCATTAGGTAATAGGTCAATTGGAGCTATTTCCAGATGCTGTAGAAACTATCCAAGCCTGCACATGCTGCACCTTTTGGCCTATATCTCCCAAATGGTAGCTCTAAAGCTCTGTCTACTTAAGCCACCTGAAAGCTGACTTCCTAAGCTTTCTATAAAGGTTTGTTTCACCTAATTTGAGTAAGAGACCTAGGAGATATAGCTGTTTGAAGTTGGAAGTTGTAATCTAAAAAGCTGCTGATAGAAAGCATAAAGCACTTTTCAGCTTTTGTTGCTTTTTGGTTCCCTCTTGCTTTATGGATGGTTGTAAGGCTCCTTTTCCCCTTCTTTTCATGTTGTTAAAGGCTCTCATTATATAAGGGAGGCCTTAGGTTATAAGAAAATAGATTTGAATGATATGCAAGAGCTCAAAGCTTTCTGTCTCGAAAATCTTATTTCCCTTTATCCTTGTTTCTGAGGTGGTGAGTCTTGAGTGGAACCTTTATAGAAGTGCTGGTGGCAAAGCCTTTAGGCATTTCTTGGTGGTTCCTTAGTCTTGGTGGGTGGCTTAGCCTTTAAACCAAGTCATGTCTTATGCAGTAAGGGAAATTTGCAACTAAACTCAAGTAAGCTACATCCAGCCCATCTACTTCACGCTCCATTTGGTATCAGAGCTAATCCAGGTTAGTGTTATTGAGTTTATATCACATTTCCCTGCTTTGGTTTCATCCTTGTTAAGCTTTTTTTCTTTCAGCCTTGTTTTGAGAACCGTGGTGAAGCTACACCTCTCCCTACCTTGATCTATTCGACTTTTCCTTCTTAAAACAACCTTGACCAAACACTTTCTTAGGCCCACAAACCCTTAACCCACACTTGATTTCCATGCAAAAAACCCCTCCTTTACTCCTCACAAAACAACCCAAAACAACCCAAACACAATCCCCACCCAAAACCCCTCCAAAGCTTCCAACCATAAAAACCGTGTTTTCTGGGCAGCAGCTTGGCACAGCCCCCCCGTGCCTATAGGCACGACCGTGCCACAACTTCTAGGGCCAGAACACTAGCACAACCACCCCGTGCCCTTTGGCATGACCGTGCCTCCCTTCCCCAGCCTGTTTTTGCACCATACTACCTCTGGCGTGACCGTGCCCCTCTTCTTTTCAAGCCTTTAACTCTTCTCTCCTCCTTTCCTAATTCCCACCATGTCCAATGAGGAAAACCCATCCACAAACTCTCCCTAACCAGCAAGAGTGCCAAGAGGAATGAGCTTAGAACAGGCTTATATCATGAGACAAGATAATGCCATTCTAGCCTTACAACAAAGTGTGAGGCAAATTAGTAGGCAACTTGAGCAAATGACCACCCAATTTATAGCCCTCCAAGGAGGACAAAGAGCTCAAGAGACTAGTGATCATGGAGATGAACATGACTTCTCTAGTAACTCAAGTGTGGGAAGCAATCCAAGAAGGGGAGGTAGGAGACCTCCTATGGACGACTTTAGAGACATCAAGGTAGAACCTCCGAAGTTCAATGGCAACTTGAACCCCAATGAGTACTTTGAGTGGGTTCAAGCTATAGATCGAATCTTTGAAGCCAAGGACTATGATGATGAAAAGAGTTTCAAGGTTGCTAGCCTTAAACTCTGTAAAGCTTGTCGTGGAGCTACAAATTTAACCACTACTTTGATTTATAAATAATTTTTATAGCATAGGAAAGTAGGGATCGATTCCACGAGGAAAGATTATGTCAAAAGGCTAGTCTAATCCTAAATAATTTTACTAATCTAATTTATTGTTTCTTCTCTTTGTATTTCTAAAATAAATCAACTTTAAATAAAAACCTGGAAAAATACTCAATATTACTCCTAAATATTCTAGATTTAATTCTGGAAATAAAACAGTAAATAGCTATCCCAAATAATCTAGAAAGATTAAAAAAAAACAGAATAATAACTTAATCTTCAACTAAAAATCAAAGTAGAGAATAATAAACAGAAAATTAATATTAAAAATCACAAACAGCGACCTAAACCAACATTCTTCAAGTTTATAAGCTTATAACTCCAGAATTATATCTAATTAGTTTCAAAAAAATTAAAACAGAAAATTACTGCAGAACAATAAAACAGAAAATTAAATCTGAAATTACAAAAACGATAAACTGCACTAATATAAATACGAAATCAATTAACAAAATTACCCAAATTTATGGATATAATTTTCTGGACTTAATAACACCTAAAAAAAAACATGAAATAAATATTAAAAATGCAATTTTCAGATTTATTGAAATAAAAACCTGCACATATCCAATTCACAAAATAATCCTGAAAAATTATCAAATAATTTCCAAAATTTCGAAATTAAATAGAGGCAGATTAGGACACTATATAAACCCTAGGATGGATTAGAACTTGAAAAAAATGAAAGAAACTATTTTTAGCCTAATTTCTAACAAACCGATAATTAAAGAGTAAAACAGAATATAAATCAAATTTGAAAATTATAACCACTCTAAAAATCAAAATCTAACTAATCTAAAATCACCAAGACACTCCAAAAATACAATTCTTTGGGAGCGGGTAAACGGTATTTATATCAAAACTAATAATTGAAGAATAAAACTTGACAAACTAAATAAATTAACTAAAAGCAACAAATAATTATCAAAGATATCAAATTTATGAAAAATGCTTAGCATAATCTATATCCACCATGCAAATTAACATTTATAATTAACACATAAGTCGATTTCATGCATGAGTTAAACTATAGAAGACACCCACCAGCAGATCTTCCCCGTTTTTCCTTATATTATAGTTTAATTAGGTCCAGCACTAATATAAACCCTACTAATTTGATAACCCTTACTCCAGCGCAAGAATTTAATCAAACTAGAGCATTACGTATTAGAAAAATATCATTTAACACTTTGCAACCAATTTACCAGCAAATCGATTTAACAAAAATCTATAACGATTACCTAATTAAAAGAGATGGGTTTGAGCCATCCATGATTAATTAGGGTGATACTAATGCTTAAATGACGATAACTTTTACGTATTAAAGCCCTTTAAACTATCATATGAATTCGTATTAAACTAACTAGCATGCATTCTAATTAATATAATACGAATATCATGAACGATAAATACTAATCGCTATAGAATCATGAATATAAATCAACTAGACAATAAAGCATGAAGTTTGTTTCAAAATAATCAACCTAGTATGGTTTAAAACAGATTATACCAAGCACAAAAAATTACTCACTCATATTGAAAATAAAATTACACAAATTAACCAAAGGTTTCATGTTTAATAATAAACTAAAAAAAAGAAAAATAAAAAAATAGAATAAGAATAATAGAAGACTACTTGGCGTGGTGGTGTGGAAGGAAGCGAGTATGGTGAGGGGATGGAGATGGCGTGAAGCTTGGGCATGTGTATGGGTTGATGATGGTGGAGGCGTGAGGCAGCCGTGGAGATTGAAGCGTGATGATGATGATAAAGATGAAGTATGGTTATGGGTGATTTACGGTGAGGAAGAAGAAGGTGTGAAGGTTGGATGATGATGGTGATGCATGGAGATCTTTAGGGTTAGGCGTGTGATATGAGGCTGCCGTGGTCGTGTTATATGTTATAGGATGATGATGGGGATTATGATTTATAGTGAGGGTGATTAGGGTTAGCGAATAGGGTTTCCTTCTTCCTTTCTTCCTTAGACTTCTTCTCCCTCAAGACTTCTACCTCTTCTCCAACTCTTGAAACTCAATTAAATAATTATGAAAATAATATTTTTCATAAATTATTAATTTTGGATCGTCTTTATAGCCAAGCGTGTAAAACCCGAGCTTCGACGTCCTTTCTTCTCCTCTTTATTTTATTAATGCTAAACCTAAAAAATATATAAAATAAGGTAAATTAGATAAAATAATATATATAATATAATCGAAATAATTATTAAAATAATGCATGATTTTTGGCTTAACAAATTCCCCCACACTTAGACTTTGGACGTCCTCGTGCAAAGAAATCTTAGGCTCGACCTAAAAACTTACCCTCTTCCTTTCTTATCAAGTCATGCATAACTATGATATTTATACTAGGTCTTGGCTTGTTTTAAAAACAGTTTTATTGAAAATTAATTTGCTTTTCCCCCTACAAGTGAATAACTACTAGACATCCAACTACCATCAAAGAGTTTATTCATCAACCTAATAACATTTCCTTAATGAAATAACAAGATCAATAATCACCCATCTCTTTTAGATATACATACACTGATCAGGAGGTTTAAAAAATTTATGATAGAAAAATTGAGGTACGGTATGGCTATAGAGACAATTGAACTACATAGAATAACTCATTAAAATTGATTCTAAACTTGCCTTGTACTTTTTTTTTCTTCTTCTTCTATATATATATATATTTTTTCAAACTCCAGTTGCGCACATATTCAAGGCCCATATAGGGTCTTTAGAAATTAAATACTCCCTGTCTCACACTCACTTGAATAGAGGTGCTGGAGCAAAACATTTTATTTTTATCATTATTTTTATTTATTTTATCGACTCACTAGTACGGGAAGCAAGCTTTTCAGTGGCAGTATTGCCTCAAAGGGTAGCATCCAGTAGCGCATGCCTCAAAGGAATACTTGTCATTCCCGACTTTGACTCTCTTTTTCTTTTCTTTTTTTACTAATTCAATAGTCTAGAAAATAGGATAAGTCATTTTATTACCTCTGAAGCGGATATAATACATGACCAAATAAGATGAACAATCATGACAGTTACTCATTAAAGAGATATATGAGGATCAACTCAAACTTCTCTGAATGACAGCTAGCTTACCTAGAAGTCTTTACTCATAGAAGAATAAACTATAAATAGTTAAAAAAAAAAAACATTTTTAAGCAAGCAAGCCTAGCATAAACTCATATCATGCATTATTTATAAGGAAAAAAAATTGTTTTTCGATTTTCTTTGTGTTTTTTTTTCAAGAATAAATATTGCAGGAACCAAATGCAGGATGCGCCCCCCCCACATTTAATTCATGCATTGTCCCTAATGCATGCAAAAAGATAGAAATAATGAAAATAAAAGCAAAATTAAATGAGTACTTCCCTAAAAATGTTAGGTTGCCTCCTAACCAGCGCCTTTGTTTATAGTCGCTGGCTCGACTTCATGAAGCTCCTCGATCCTCTAGTTGGATCTCTTCCACTAAATCATCATTAATCTACTAGGGCACTTTTTGAAACTCAGCATGATCAAGACTCTTAGTAAGCACTGTCAAAAATTCATCTTCATTAGACAAGTCATAAATATCTTAGGACAACTCATCAATAACATCAAGTGCATATACGTAATTCACATCAGTAGGGAATATCATGGCATCAAAAATATTAAATTTAATCACTTCACCATCAAATTCCATAGTTAATCTTCCTTTATGCACATCAATTTTTGTCCTAACTGTTTTCCAAAATCGCCTGCCAAGCAAGATGGGAATATCATGACATGCATCACCCATGTTCATCACATAAAAATCAGCAGGAAATACAAGTTCATTCACTAGGGCTAAGACATCCTCTAACACTCCATCTGGGTGAATACTGCTCCTATCAGCCAACTGAAGCACTACACCAGTTTTCTTTAACTCTCCTAAGTTCAGTTTGTCATAAACAGACTTAGGCATAACATTAATGGAAGCACCCAAACCAAGCATAGCCTTATCAAAGTAAAGGTTGCCTATCTTACAAGGAACAGAAAACACACTTGGGTCTTTGCACTTCAGGGGAAGGTTTGTTTTGAAAAACTGCAGACACATTTTCCCCCACACTTACCTTTTCATTCCCTACTAACTTTCTTTTAGTAGTACATAAGTCTTTCAAGAACTTAGCACAACGAGGCACCTGTTTAATAGCATCAAGGAGAGGTATGTTGATCTCTACCTTTTTTAATGTCTCTAAGATCTCTTGATTAGCCTCATTCACCTTAGAAGTAGGGCTTCGAAATCTACTACCAAAGGGTGGAATTGGCTTATAAGGTTCTCTTTTCTTCTTTCCTATTTCCCTAATAGTTTGATTAGAATGTATATTTAACTCTGGTTTAGCTCCGTTGACCTCTAACTCAAGCTCAACGTCTCTACTCTTCCTAGGCTCTTGTAACTCTTTCCCACTCCTAAGTGTTATGGCATTAATGTTATCCTTAGGGTTAGGGTAAGGCTAAGATGGTAATCTGTTTTGCATTTGAGCCAGCAAGTTGCTAACTATGATATCAGTTGCAGTCTGTTTTCCTTAAACCTACTTCAGAGTCGTCTCCAAAGTTTGGAACCTATCATCCATCTTCTTAAGGACTTATTCTAGTAGGAAGTTGGTCCTTTCTTGATTAGAAGGTTGACAAGACATTTGGTCAAAACCAGGTGGATTGGTTTAAGGGTCATACCTAAGGTTAAGGTGGTCTCTCCATCCTTCATTATAGGCGTTAGAATAGGGATCGTACCTCCTTCGACCTTGGTTAGAATAGACAGCATTAACATTACCCTCTTGAAGTGTAGGACATGCATCAGCAGGATGCCCCTCTAGACAACAAATGCCACATATGACTGCTTTTTGAACTCCCCCAGTAATAATTTTATTTAACATAGCAGTAATGTGAGATAACTGACTCTCTACAGATGAGTTAGAACCAATCTCATTAACCCTTTTAATTTGTGACTCCCTAGTACCAAGCTCTGAGTATTTTGGGCCATTAGATTGAATAAATTTCTAGCATCTGCTGGAGTTTTATTAACTAGAGCCCCCCAACTAGCAGCATCAACCATATTATGATCCATAGGTAGCAAACCCTCATAAAGATATTGAATTAACAACTGTTCAGTTATTTGATGTTGGGGATAACTAGCACACAGTTTATTAAATCTTTCCTAGTACTCACAAAAAGTTTTCCAATTCATTTGTTTGATACCACATATGTTCTTCCGAATAGATCCAATTCAGGATGCTGGAAAAAATTTCTCTAAAACTGATTTATGCAATGCAGTCCATGTAGAGAAAGATCCAGCAGGCATGTAATATAACCAATCTTTAGCATTACCAAGCAAAGAAAAAGGAAAGACTCTCAACCTAATTTGGTCTTCAGGAATCCCCTCAGGCACCATAGCAGAGCATGTAATAAGGAATTCATTAATATGACGGTATGGGTCCTCTCCAGGTAATCCATGAAACTTGGGTAATAGGTAGATGAATCCAGAGTTCAGTTTTAGAAGCTTATCTAATGCAGCATAAGTAATGGACATGGGTTGGGTTTCTAAGTTAGGGGCAGTAAGTTCTCGAAGAGTGGACATTCTTACCTCTTTAATCTTAAGGCTTACTGGTTTAGGACAAACTTCTTTGTTTTTATCTACCAAAGTTTGCTCCTTGTCCTCTCCAATTTTCTTACCACTCTTTAATCTCATACATTACAGGCAATCTGCAAAAATTAAAATAAAAACAATAAAGGTAGTAAAATTAAATAGAAGAAACTAGCAATTTTATTTTCTTTCTCCGACAACGGCGCCAAAATTTGTAAAGCTTGCCGTGGAGCCACAAATTTAACCACTACTTCGATTTATAAATAATTTTTATAGCATAGGAAAGTAAGGATCGATTCCACGAGGAAAGATTATGCCAAAAGGCTAGTTTAATCCTAAATAATTTTGCTAATCTAATTTATTGTTTCTTCTCTTTGTATTTCTGAAATAAATCAACTTTAAATAAAAACTTGAAAAAATACTCAATATTAATCCTAAATATTCTAGATTTAATTCTGAAAATAAAATAGTAAATAGCTATCCTAAATAATCTAGAAAAATTTAAAAAAAAGAATAATAACTCAATCTTCAACCAAAAATCAAAGCAGAGAATAATAAGCAGAAAATTAATTTTAAAAATCACAAACAGTGACCTAAACTAATATTCTTCAAGTTTATGAGCTTATAACTCCAGAATTATATCTAATTAGTTTCAGAAAAATTAAAACAGAAAATTACTGCAGAATAATAAAACAGAAAAATTAAATCTGAAATCAGAAAAACAATAAACTGCACTAATATAAATACGAAATTAATTAACAAAATTGCCCAAATTTGTGGATATAATTTTCTGGACTCAATAACACCTAAAAAAATGAAATAAATATTAAAAACGCAATTTTCAGATTTATTGAAATAAAAACCTACACATATCCAATTCACGAAATAATTCTGAAAAATTATCAAATAATTTCAAAAAATTCCGAAATTAAATGGAGGTAGATTAGGATACTATATAAACCCTAGGATGAATTAGAACTTGAAAAAAGCAAAAGAAACTATTTTTAGCCTAATTTCTAACAAATCGGTAATTAAACGGTAAAACAGAATATAAATCAAATTTGAAAATTATAACCACTCTAAAAATCACAATCTAACTAATCTAAAATTACCAAGACACTCCAAAAATACTATTCTTTGGGGGCGGGTAAACGGTATTTATATCAAAGCTAATAATTGAAGAATAAAAGTTGACAAACTAAATAAATTAACTAAAAGCAACAAATAATTATCAAAGATATCAAATTTATGAAAAATGCTTAGCATAATCTATATCCACCATGCAAATTAATATTTATGATTAACACATAAGTCGATTTCATCCATGAGTCAAACTATAGAAGACACCCACCAGTGGATCTTCCCCGTTTTTCCTTATATTATAGTTCAATTAGGTCCAGCCCTAATATAAACTCTACTAATTTGATAACCCTTACTCCAGTGCAAGAATTTAATCAAACTAGAGCATTATGTATTAGAAAAACATCATTTAATGCTTTGTAATCAATTTACCAGCAAATCAATTTAACAAAGATCTATAACGATTACCTAATTAAAAGAGATGGGTTTGAGCCATCCATGATTAATTAGGGTGATACTAATGCTTAAAAGACGATAACTTTTACGTATTAACGCCCTTTAAACTATCATGTGAATTCGTATTAAACTAATTAGCATGCACTCTAATTAATATAATACGAATATCATGAACGATAAATACTAATCGCTATAGAATCATGAATATAAATCAACTAGACAATAAAGTATGAAATTTGTTTCAAAATAATCAACTTAGCATGGTTTCAAATAGATTATACCAAGCACAAAAAACAACTCACTCATATTAAAAATAAAATTACACAAATTAACCAAAGGTTTCATGTTTAATAATAAACTAAACAAAAGAAAAACTAAAAAAATAGAATAAGAATAATAGAAGACTACTTGACGTGGTGGTGTGGAAGGAAGCGAGTATGGTGAGGGGATGAAGATGGCGTGAAGCTTGGGCGTGTGTATGGGCTGATGATGGTGGAGGCGTGAGGCAGCCGTGGAGATTGAAGCGTGATGATGATGATGATGATGAAGTATGGTTATGGGTGATTTACGGTGAGGAAGAAGAAGGTATGAAGGTTAGATGATAATGGTGATGCGTGGAGATCTTTAGGGTTAGGCGTGTGATATGAGGTTGCCGTAGTCGTGTTATATGTTATAGGATGATGGTGGGGATTATAATTTATAGTGAGGGTGATTAAGGTTAGTGAATAGGGTTTCCTTCTTCCTTTCTTCCTTAGACTTCTTCTCCCTCAAGACTTCTAACTCTTCTCCAACTCTTAAAAGTCAATTAAATAATTATGAAAATAATATTTTCCATAAATTATTAATTTTGGATGATCTGCATAGCCAAGCATGTAAAACCTGAGTTTCGATGTCTTCTCTTCTTCTCTTTATTTTATTAATACTAAACCTGAAATATATATAAAATTAGGTAAATTAGGCAAAATAATATATATAGTATAATCAAAATAATTATTAAAATAATGCATGATTTTTGGCTTAACAAATTCCCCCATACTTAGACTTTGGACGTCCTCGTGCAAAGAAATCTTAGGCTCGACCTAAAAACTTACCATCTTCTTTTCTTATCAAGTCATGCATAACTATGATATTCATACTAGGTTTTGGCTTGTTTTAAAAACAGTTTTATTGAAAATTAATTTGCTTTTCCTCCTACAAGTGAATAACTACTAGACATCTAACTACAATCAAAGAGTTTATTCATCAACCTCACAGCATTTCCTTAATGAAATAACAAGATTAATAATCACCCATCTCTTTTAGATATGCATACACCGATCAAGAGGTCTAAAAAATTTATGATAGAAAAATTGAGGCACGGTATGGCTATAGAGACAATTGAACTAGATAGAATAACTCATTGAACTTGATTCTAAACTTATCTTGTTCTTTTTTTTTTCTTCTTCTTCTGTATATATTATTTTTTTCAAACTCCAATTGCACACATATTCGAGGCCCATATAGGGTCTTTAGAAATCAAACACTCTCTGTCTCACACTCACTTGAATAGAGGTGCTGGAGCAAAACATTTTATTTTTATCATTATTTTTATTTATTTTATTGACTCACTAGTATGGGAAGCAAGCTTTCCAGCGGCAGTATTGCCTCAAAGGGTAGCACCCAGTAGTGCATGCCTCAAAGGGGTACTTGTCATTCCCGACTTTAACTCTCTTTTTCTTTTCTTTTTTTACTAATTCAATAGCCTAGAAAGTGGGATAGGTCATTTGATTTACTCCGAAGCGGATATAATACATGACGAAATAAGATGAACAATCATGACAGTTACTCATTAAAGAGATATATGAGGATCAACTCAAACTTCTCTGAATGACAGCTAGTATGCTTAGAACTCTTCACTTATAGAAGAATAAACTACAAATAGCTTTAAAAAAAAAAAACATTTTTAAGTAAGCAAGCCTAGCATAAACTCATATCATGCATTATTTATAAGAAAAAATTTTTTTTTTTCCCCGATTTTCTTTGTGTTTTTTTTTTTTTCCAAGAATAAATACTGCAGGAATCAAATGCAAGATGCACCTCCCCACACTTAATTCATGCATTGTCCCTAATGCATGCAAAAAGATAGAAATAATGAAAATAAAAGTAAAATTAAATGGGTACTTTCTTAAAAATGTTGGGTTGCCTCCCAACCAGCGCCTTTGTTTATAGTCGTTGGCTCGACTTCATGAAGCTCCTGGATCCTCTAGTTGGATCTCTTCCACTAAATCATCATTAATCTGCTAGGGCACTTTTTGGAACTTAGCATGATCAAGACTCTTAGTAAGCACAGTCAAAAATTCATCTTCATTGGACAAGTCATAAATATCTTGGGACAACTCATCAATAACATCAAGTGCATACATGTAATTCACATCAGCAGGGAATCTCATGGCATCAAAAATATTAAATTTAATCACTTCACCGTCGAATTCCATAGTTAATGTTCCTTTATGCATATCAATTTTAGTCCTAGCTGTTTTCAAAAATGGCCTGCCAAGCAAGATGAGAATATCATGACATGCATGACCCATGTTCATGACATAAAAATCAGCAGGAAATATAAGTTCATTCACTTGGACTAAAACATCCTCTAACACTCCATCTGGGTGAATACTGCTCCTATGAGCTAACTGAAGTACTACACCGGTTTTCTTTAACTCTCCTGAGTTCAGTTTGTCATAAACAGACCTAGGCATAACATTAATGGAAGCACCCAAATCAAGCATAGCCTTACCAAAGTAAAGATTTCCTATCTTACAAGGAACGGAAACACACCTGGGCCTTTGCACTTAGGGGGAAGTTTCCTTTGAAAAACTGCAGACACATTTTTCTTGACACTTACCTTTTCATTCCCTACTAACTTTCTTTTAGTAGTACATAATTCTTTCAAGAACTTAGCACAACGAGGCACCTGTTTAATAGCATCAAGAAGAGGTATGTTGATCTCTAACTTTTTTAATGTCTCTAAGATCTCTTGATTAGCCTCATTCACCTTAGAAGTAGGGCTTCGAAATCTACTAGGAAAGGGTGGAATTGGCTTATGAGGTTCTCTTTTCTTCTCTCCTATTTCCCTAGTAGTTTGATTAGAATCTATATTTAACTCTGGTTCAGCTCCTTTGACCTCTAGCTCAAGCTTAACCTTTCTACTCTTCCTAGGCTCTTGTAACTCTTTCCTACTCCTAAGTGTTATTGCATTAACATTCTCCTTAGGGTTAGGGTAAGGCTGAGATGGTAACCTATTTTTCATTTGAGCCTGCAAGTTGCTAACTATGATATCAGTTTCAGCCTGTTTCTCTTAAACCTGCTTAAGAGTCGTCTCCAAAATTTGGAACCCATCATCCATCTTCTTAAGGACTTGTTTTAGTAGGAAGTTAGTCCTATCTTGATTAGAAGGTTGACAAGACGCTTGGTCAAAACCAGGTGGATTGGTTTGAGGGCCATACCTAAGGTTAGGGTGGTCTCTCCATCCTTCATTATAGGTGTTAGAATAGGAATTGTACCTCCATTGACCTTGGTTAGAATAGACAGCATTAATATTACCCTCTTGAAGTGTAGGACATGCATCAGTAGGATGTCCCTCTAGACAACAAATGCCATATATGACTGCTTTTTGAACTCCCCCAGTAATAATCTTATTTAGCATAGCAGTAATGTGAGAGAGCTGACTCTCTACAGATGAGTTAGAACCAATCTCATTAACCTTTTAATTTGTGACTCCCTAGCACCAAATTCCTAAGTATTTTGGGCCATTATATTGAATAAATTTCTAGCATCTGCTGGAGTTTTATTAACTAGAGCCACCCCACTAGCAGCATCAACTATATTACGATCTATAGGTAGCAAACCCTCATAAAAATATTAAATCAACAACTGTTCAGTTATTTGATGTTGGGGATAACTAGCACATAGTTTATTAAATCTTTCCCAGTACTCACAAAAAGTTTCCCCATTCATTTGTTTGATACCACATATGTCCTTCCGAATAGATCCAATTCGGGATGCTGGAAAAAATTTCTCTAAAAATGATTTATACAATGCAGTCCATGTAGAGAAAGATCCAGCAGGCATGTAATACAACCAATCTTTAGCATTACCAAGCAAAGAAAAAGGAAAGGCTCTCAACCTAATTTGGTCTTCAGGAATCCCCTCAAGCACCATAGCAGAGCATGTAATAAGGAATTCACCAATATGACGGTATGGCTCCTCTCCAGGTAATCCATGAAACTTGGATAACAGGTTGATGAATCTAGAGTTCAGTTTTAGAGGTTTATCTAATACAGCATAAGTAATGGACATGAGTTGGGTTTCTAAGTTTGGGGCAGTAAGTTCTCGAAGAGTGGACATTCTTACCTCTTAAGGCTTACTGGTTCAGGACAACCTTGTTTGTTTTTATCTACCAATGTTTGCTCCTTGTCCTCTCCAATTTCCTTACCATTCCTTAATCTCATACATTACGGGCAATCGGCAAAAATTAAAACAAAAACAATAGAAGTAGTAAAATTAAATAGATGTAACTAGCAATTTTATTTTCTTTCCCCGACAACGGCGTCAAAATTTGTAAAGCTTGTCGTGGAGCTATAAATTTAACCACTACTTCGATTTATAAATAATTTTTATAGCATAGGAAAGTAGGGATTGATTCCACGACGAAAGATTATGTCAAAAAGCTAGTTTAATCCTAAATAATTTTACTAATCTAATTTATTGTTTCTTCTCTTTGTATTTCTAAAATAAATCAACTTTAAATAAAAACCTAGAAAAATACTCAATATTACTCCTAAATATTCTAGATTTAATTCTAGAAATAAAATAGTAAATAGCTATCCTAAATAATCTAGAAAAATTAAAAAAATAGAGTAATAACTTCATTGTTGGGAAATTGTTGACCCCATCATTATGTAATGTAAGGTTTTGATGATAACAAATACAAATGGAATGTACACTTGAGTGTGTTGATCGAACAGGTTCCAAGTACTGTTTGGAAAACTTTGAAATTGCTTGATTAACCATGGTCGAGAACAGGTCTTAAGAACAGGTCCTCAGAACAGCTGAATGGGAAAGAACTTAAAGCACATCAAAGACATGGAGTACTTCAGAAACTGCTCAGGAAATAGTTCTGAGTAACATCATAGCTACAGGTCTTAAGAACAGTTTCTCAGAACAGTTGAATGGCAAAGAACTCAAAGCGCATCAGAGAAATGAAGAACTCCAGGAACAGCTCAGGAAACAGTTCTGAGCAACACCACAGCATTGAAGTAACAAGTCAAGATCCTATAGATGTTGCCCGGTTGATTCAACAAGAGTCTTGGTCCGTCATAGGTTTTATTTTCTTAGATTCTTGTTAATATGCCACTTGGAAGAACTCGTTTTAACATTTACTTTGAATGACTTCTAAGAACACTGTCTCAGATCAGTTCTGAGATCAGGGTTCAGACCGTTTTCAAGCCAAAACGATTTTTCACAGTTTTTTCCTAAAACTTTGGGCTGACGATTCTGAAATTATTTGAGATATATTTTCTGTTATCATTAGACCCAAAATAAGCTATTCTTGGCTTTGAAAATATTGTTAAAAGATTGACTTTATCTTTGGAAGAATATCCACCAAATAAATCTTATTTTTGGAAGGATAAGATAAGGAAAGATATGGGAGATTTCCTATTACAATTTGGAAAGGAGAGTTCTCTTCCCTTTTATCTCCTTGCAGCACAAGGATTCAAGAGGGTTAAGGTTTACTCTTTTACGCATATGCATCACACTATTTAGGGAAGATTTTTCCCTTATTATCTCTCACGGGTTTCACATGGTTTTTTAAGGAGTTTTAACTTGCGAATCATATTTCAGAAAAACCTTCAAAGTGTGTGTGAAAATTGAGTCATCTTCCTGGGCATACTAGGAGCAAAAATTGTACCTTACATTTGCTTAGTTAGAAGCACAAAAGTAAGGTGCTTTTATTCTCTTCTTTCATCAAAGTGAGAGTTGAGTGTGTCCAAGCCTAGGGAGGCATTGGACGTGTGTGATTCGTCTTGGGGAGACGATTACGTAAGTGTGTCCAAGTCTGGGAGGCTAGGACGTGGTGTGTAACTAGTCTAGGGTAGACAGTTACGTGTGTTGCAATTGTAACAGTGAAGGTTACCTTTGTAACGTGTTTAGCCCGTTTAGTAGAAGTGTGTGAAAATCCTACAGGGATAGGTCGTGGTTTTTGCCTCGTTTGGGCTCGAGGTGTTTTCACGTAAAAATCTTGTGTTCTCATCTTTCAATTATTTCGCTGTTTTACGCTTTCTGTGCACGTTACAAACAGTCGGCCCAAACAAGTTCCTAGCCTGTTCCCAGAAACTGCGAAAATCTGCCAACACAATTCACCCCCCTCTTGTGTTAGTGTACTCTCAATTCTAACAAGTGATATCAGAGCAGGTTCTCATTAGAAAGATTAACATCTTGAGAGATCCTAAACATGAGTACACCACATGGCATGCTTGAGGGGCAATCCATAACTCGACCACCATACTTTAATGGTCAACATTATAGTTGGTGGAAGAATAGAATGTAAAACTACATTCAAGCTGAGGACTACGAGTTATGGATGCTTATCAAGAGTAGACCACTCATTCCCATAAAAGTGATCGAAGATGGAAGCAAAGTTCACAAAAAGCCTAAAGAGTTCAATTCCGAAGACTTCAAGATGATGGAGAAAAACGCCAAAGCCAAAAAACTCTTGTATTTTGGTCTTGGACCAGATGAGTACACTCATATTTCTGAGTGTGAGTCAGCCAAGGACATATGGGACGCCCTTCAAGTGGCTCATGAAGGCACAAATCAAGTGAAGCAATCACGCATTGAGCTACTTATGAGAAAATACGAATTGTTTGAAATGGGTGATCGTGAAGCGGTGATGGATATGTATACCCGCTTCACCCATATAACAAATGAGTTAAAGTCATTAGGAAAGTCCTTCACCACTGAAGAGTTGGTGAGGAAGATCCTAAGGTTTTTACCTCATTCTTGGGAAGCCAAAGTCACGGCTATTCAAGAAGCCAAGGACTTGAAAAAGATTACCTTGGATGAGCTTATTGGCAATCTCCAAACCTATGAGCTTAGGAGGAATTCTCAACAAAAAGAGGAGACCAAGAAGGACCGAGGAATTGCTCTAAAAGTCATGGAGGAGGATAGCTCGGATCTTGATGATGAAGAAATGGCTATGATCACCCGAAAATTCAAGAAGTTTTTCAAGAAGGCCAAGGAAAATGCTAAGAAGAAAAACTTCAGCAAGTCGAGGAACAATGATAGAGAACAGTTTTCAAGTTGTTTCAAATGTGGTAAGCTTGATCACATTGTGAAAAACTGCCCTTTGCTGAAAGAGGAACAAGAGCCTGAACAGTCCAGGGAACAGGGCAGGAAACAAGTTAGAAACAGTTCTGCTAAGCGCTTCTCAAGGGCAATGCTTGCGGCTTGGGGTGATTCTACCGAGGATGAGGAAGGGACTGAAGAGGAAGATGCTGCTGTAGCTCTTATGGCCAGAAGTGATTCTGACTCAGATGATGAGCCTCTGGATAGCTTAGCTCAACTTAAGGATAAGGTACGTGGTCTAAATAAAGCAAAACTTGAAGAGTTATTAGTTACTTTGATGGATGAGTATGATGCTATTAATTCTGAAAATTGCATGTTAAAGGATGCATATTCTGAGTTAAAAAGGGATATTAGAGAATTAGAGCATGAAAACAAAATCCTTAAAAGTGAAAAAATTGAAACTGATATGAAGAATATTGTTTTGCATGAAGACCTCAATAAATCCAAAGAGACCTTAAGCATGAAAGAAGAAGCCTTTGCTTCTGACCTGACTAAGCTTGAAAATGAGTCTCTTGAACTGAAACAGAAGGTAGAATCCCTAGTTGTTGAGAACAGTAAATTGCTTGAAAAGTTAAAACAAGTAGAATCAGACCTTGCTGCAAACAAGCGCTGGAACAGGTTCTCACAGGCACTGAATTGGCTGAACACTCACTGTAACCAGGGCAAAAGAGGATTAGGCTTTGTGACTAAGCGCACTGATTACCCTGTTAATAGAAAATATGTAGGATTACCAGAAAATATTGTGTGTTTTCATTGTGGTAAAACAGGGCATTATCAGTACACTTGTCCTATAAGAAGGTATGCCATGGAAAAGAACTTGATTAATGTAAAACAAATATGGGTTAGAAAAGATGAGATTTGCATTTCAAAAAGAATGGGACCCAAGTGGATCTGGGTTCCCAAAACTAACCCCTAATTTGTTTTGCAGGCTAAAGTGAGGGGGAACAACCGAGCAAACAACTCAGCAAACAACCAATTGTGGTATGTGGATAGCAGTTGTTCACGGCATATGACTGGTGAAAAATCAAACTTCCTCTCACTTACAGCCTCTGATGGAGGGACTGTGGCATTTGGAAATGGTAAATCAGGGACAATTGTCGGTATAGGTAAGATAGGTGAGTCACTCCCCTATTCAATTGACAATGTATATTTGGTGGATGGATTACAACATAATCTACTTAGCGTGTCCCAACTGTGTGATAAAGATAACCTAGTAGTGTTTTCTTCAAAACAATACTTGGTCGTCAATATCAACACAGGAGATGTTGTATTGAGGGGGAAGCGACACAAAAATGTGTATAAAGTAAGTATTCTCTCACTTCCCCAAAACAATTTGACTTGTTTAAGTGCTTTAAATAATGATGTCATGCTTTGGCACAAGAGATTAGGTCATGCGAGTCTCTCACTCTTGAATAAACTTGTTACTAAAGACCTAGAAGTTGGCCTACCTTCCATCAAATTCAATGATGACAAGGTATGTGACGTGTGTGCCAGGGGTAAACAAGTCAAAACTTCTTTTAAACGGAAAACCTGTGTTAGCACTACCCGACCTCTTAAGACGCTACATATAGATTTGTGTAGTCCTATGAGGATCTCAAGTCGAGGTGGAAAGAGGTATGTGCTTGTGATAGTGGATGATTACTCTCGTTTCACATGGACCTTGTTTTTGGCTTCTAAAGATGCAACATTTGAAAAATTTCTTGCGTTTCTTAAGAAGGTTGAAAAGAGAGTAGGACACTCATTGGTTTGCCTAAGGTCTGATCATGGTACAGAATTTGAAAATTCAAGCTTTATTGACTATTGTAATGAGCATGGTGTGGATCATAACTTTTTAGCCCCAAGAACACCCCAGCAGAACGGGGTGGTAGAGCGAAAAAAATCGTACTCTAGAAGACATGACTAGAACAATGCTTGTTGATAGCGATCTTCCTAGAAACTTTTGGGTCGAAGCTTTGAACACATCATGCTACATTATAAATAGATGCATGATCAGACCCATTCTAAACAAAACTCCTTATGAGCTTCTCAAAGGTAGAAAACCAAATCTTATGCATTTGAGAGTATTTGATTGTAAATGTTTTGTGCATAATAATGGGAAGGATGCCTTAGGAAAATTTGATCCAAGGAGTGATGAGGCGATATTTCTTGGGCACTCCTCACACAGTAAGGCTTACAAAGTGTTTAATAAGCGAACCTTGTGTGTTGAGGAGAGTGTGCATGTACTTTTTGATGAAACTAACTAGTTAAGATTGATGCACAGGATGATGATTTCGAACTGGGCCTTGCTAAGAAAAATTTGTTGCTTACACATGAAGAAGGTAAGTATCCCAAGGATGGATCATAGCCTGGAGCTGTTTCCTCGAAAGATGGGCAAGGTCTAAACCAAATACGGGGAAGTATTGCTGAACCCAGTTTAGAACAAAACCACCCTAACACTACAAGAACAGGCTCCAGAGCAGGCTCGGGAATAGGCTTAGAAACAAGCTCCAAAACAGGCTTGCAAACAGTTCCAGAACCTATTCCACCGAGTATTCCAGGAAGAGTAGAAAGCATATCTGTGGACTCTCTTACTCCATGACCATGGAAGCACCAAAGTTCGCACCCCCTTGATCAAATTTTGTCTGACATTAATACAGGAGTGCAAACAAGATCCAAGCTTAAAAATTTCTGTGCTTTTTATGCTTTTCTCTCTAATATTGAGCCTAAAAATGTCAATGAAGCTCTTGCAGATTCAGATTGGGTCACAGCAAGGTTTTTTGGTTGATAGAAAAAAGCACCTCAGGTATGGCTCATTTTCTTGGACCCTGTTTGGTATCTTGGGCAACCAAGAAACAACACTCAGTTGCCATGTCCACAGCAGAAGCTGAATATGTTGTAGCTGCTTCTTGTTGTGCTCAATTACAGTGGATAAGGCAACAACTCAAAGATTTTTGTGTTAACACGGGATGCTTTCCCATATTTTGTGATAATACAAGTGCAATTAATATTTCCAAAAAACCCCTGTCAATATAAAAGGACTAAACATATTGACATTCGTCATCACTTTTTGAGAGACAATGTTGAAAAATGCTTGGTTTCTATGAATTTATGTGCCACTAATAAATAAATTGCTGATATTTTCACCAAGGCAATAAGTAGAGAACAGTTTGAGAGGAACAGATTGGAACTGGGTCTAATTAAAATGACTTGAGAATGCTTAATTAACCCCCAATGCTTGTCTAGTTAAAGGGCTTTTCAGGTCAAGCTTATTGAAATTATTGATTGCAGTCAAACTTGGTGCTATATTTAGCACATGTGTGGAATACAACTTGTTGACACTCGTTGAGGTCTAATGATATTGCCCTTATTGTCCCATGTTACCAAGCAATTGACTGCAGGAACAAGCACCAAGAACAGGTATGGTCACTGTTTGTCACTCTGTGCAAATCAGGTAGTTAATTCAGTTGTTGACTTTTGTTGAAACGTGCATGATTGGGAGATTTAATACTCCTCTTTTCGGTTGGAAGCAAGTACCCCCTTAACTTCCTGCTTGCTCACGTCGCGCCCCAGTCACCCAGAACCCTCTCAATTTCGCTCTCTCTCTCTCTCTCTCAATCCTAAACCCTAAATCTCCAAAAACTCGAGCTCCTCTTCAACATCAATGGCGAATTCCGGCAGCAGCAAACGCAGCACCACCATGTCTCATGCCTTAGTCTCGAAGCGCCCACGTATGGCGTCGCCACCAACACCCATTGCTCTGCGCCTGTCTGCGACGGCTGCGACTGTACAAATCAGAGGTATGGGGTTTGATTCTCTCCCCCCTTTTGCCGATTTACTCTAAAACTTTTAGATTTTTGAAATGTCTGGACTTGCGAAAGGTGGGCTGAAATTGGACGATGTTCCACCAGTGTTTGGATGGGGTTTGGAGTTGTTTGACCCAAATGTGAAACTGACTGGGTTTAAGGGTGTCTTTGAAACCAACAAGGGTCTGGCTGAGTCTGATATGGCACGAACAGGGTCTGAACCTATTCCTGAACTGAGAAAAACCCGAACAAGGTCTGCCCTTGTTTTCTTTGACATAATGGATGACCCCATCATAAATTTAGATCGAGTGGAAGACCTTGAGGAGACTAACAGTGATGGGTCTGAGTCAACCATAGAGGTCCTCCAACCGCAGCCCTTCCAAAAAACTAAATCAGGTGAGTGGGGGCCTAGGCGTCGGTTTAAAACCACCACTTCAAAACCTGTTCCCACACCTGTTCGTAGACCTCGAACCGCAGTTCTGGTTCACTCTCTGGTTCTTCCCAACCAAAAGAAGTACCTGAACCTTCTATTGCAAAAGCCTCTGCCAAACCTACCAAAGAATCTACCCAGTCTCCATCAGCAAAAACTCAAAACACCCAAACCAAAAGGAAAGCTGTTTCAGAACAAGTGTCAGAACAGGTGCCTGAAGAATTAGAAACCGAGGAGAATACTTCCAAACAGGTGCCTGCCTCTGCTCTATCGGTGAAGCCTTCCTCCAAAAGAGTCTCATCAAAGAGAAGGCTGCTTCTAATCAGGAGGTGCCCATAAAAGCCAAGCTTGATGAACCGAAATCCAAGAAAGCCAAAACTACCATGCCCACAGTAGACCGAGTAGCTCATTTTCTCCAAAAGAGTGTGGTACAGGGCAAATTGTCAAAGTTGCTTATTTTCAGGAATAGGGTCTGGAGATGTTTCTGGATAAGCTTACAGGCCAAGGTTGGCTTGACCTCTTTGCAAACATCCAAAGAGAGTGTTCAGTACCTGATTTAGCTAAATTCTATGCCAACTGTAATGTCACCAACGGAGTGGTGACAAGTATGGTCAATGGGAAGGGAATACGGTTCAACGCTAAGGAATTGGGAGACATTCTAGGAGTTCTTGCTGAGGGCTTTGGGGTGTATGTAAGCGAAAACAAGACAGTACTTGGAGCTGAAAGATTGCTCCAATTGACTCAAAGGTTGAGTCAACAACCAGGGTCGCAAACACCCAGGTCAGTTAAGAAAGGGGAGATGACACTGTGTCACCGGTTGCTCTTCTGGTTCATCATCAAGAACATCATCCCCCGTGGCTAAGGGCGTAACCTTGCAGATGCAGTGGATCAATGCCTGACCGATCTCCTGGACCGGGGAGAGCAGATCAACCTACCAGCCATCATGATCAGTCATATCTCCCGCATTGCAAACATGGCTAGAGAACATGACCTGGGGTATGGATTTCTTCTGACCTCAGTCTTTGAGCACTTTGGGGTTTCTGTGCAGAAGAAGGTAGGGGTCCAAGTGACAGATGAGATAGGAAGCAGCACCTTGATCAGTTGTGGGTTCAAGCTTGCAAAGGGTGAGACTGCTGATTCCAAACAGGGGCCTCAAACACCCTTCACCCCTATTCCTGGTCCTTCCTCTAGTGAGCCTTCTGTTGATGCCTTGCTTCTGGACCACAACCGGTGGAAGACCAAGCTCGCTGAGGTTAAAGCTGCACTTGCCGAGGAGAAGGCTCTCAATGCCAAGTGCGATGAGGATCTGATGTCAATTCTCTCCGTCCTCACAGCCAAACTCTCTTCTCCTCCACCCTGATCCTACCCTGCTCTGCCTCTCTTGATTCTCCACCTTGTTCACAACAACTGTTTCTAACTCCTTGGTTGTGCTTTGTGACATATAATGGCTTATGCTAATCTTGGTTGTGCCATGCTTGTCTTCTTGTTGCTATTTGTTTATGCGTAACTCGGATGGCCAACATCATTACCGTACCATATACTTGAGTGTAACGCGGATTGTTTTTCCTCCATTACCCAAGAGGTGGTGACTGCAAACACCCTGCTTCTCCTGTTTGACCTGACCACCCTTTTTCGATGATGTCAAAAGGGGGAAGATGGGCATGACCAGGATCATTTCAGTTTGACCTAGCTTCAGTTGACTTCTCAAAACAAAAAGGGGGAAGATGGGCTTGACCATGAACGTTTTATCTTGAAACCTGCTTTTGCCTTTTATGTCAATATGGTCATTTGGTTTGTCATCATCAAAAAGGGGGAAATTATTGGGAAATTGTTGACCCCATCATTATGTAATGTAAGGTTTTGATGATAACAAACACAAATGGAATATACACTTGAGTGTGTTGATCGAACAGGTTCCAAGTACTGTTTGGAAAACTTTGAAATTACTTGATTAACCATGGTCGAGAACAGGTCTTAAGAACAGGTCCTCAGAACAGCTGAATGGGAAAAAACTTAAAGCACATCAAAGACACGGAGTTCTTCAGAAACAGCTCAGGAAACAGTTCTGAGCAACATCATAGCTACAGGTCTTAAGAACAGTTTCTCAGAACAGCTAAATGGCAAAGAACTCAAAGCGCATCAGAGAAATAAAGAACTCCAGGAACAGCTCAGGAAACAGTTCTGAGCAACACCACAGTATTGAAGTAACAAGTCAAGATCCTATATATGTTGTCCGGTTGATTCAACAAGAGTCTTGGTCCGTCATAGGTTTTTTTTCTTAGATTCTTGTTAATATGCCACTTGGAAGAACTCGTTTTAACATTTACTTTGAATGACTTTTAAGAACACTGTCTCAGATCAGTTCTGAGATCAGGGTTCAGACCGTTTTCAAGCCAAAACGATTTTTCTCAGTTTTTTCCTAAAACTTTGGGCTGACGATTCTGAAATTATTTGAGATATATTTTCTATTATCATTAGACCCAAAATAAGCTATTCTTGGCTTTGAAAATATTGTTAAAAGATTGACTTTATCTTTGGAAGAATATCCACCAAATAAATCTTATTTTTGGAAGGATAAGATAAGGAAAGATATGGGAGATTTCCTATTACAATTTGGAAAGGAGAGTTCTCTTCCCTTTTGTCTCCTTGCAGCACAAGGATTCAAGAGGGTTAAGGTTTACTCTTTTACCCATATACATCACACTATTTGAGGAAGATTTTTCCCTCATTATCTCTCACGGGTTTCACACGGTTTTTCAAGGAGTTTTAACTAGCGAATAATATTTCAGAAAAACCTTCAAAGTGTGTGTGAAAATTGAGTCATCTTCCTTGGCATACTAGGAGCAAAAACTGTACCTTACATTCGCTTAGTTAGAAGCACAAAAGTACGGTGTTTTTATTCTCTTCTTTCATCAAAGTGAGAGTTGAGTGTGTCCAAGCCTAGGGAGGCGTTGGACGTGTGTGATTCGTCTTGGGGAGACGATTACGTGAGTGTGTCCAAGTCTGGGAGGCTAGGACGTGGTGTGTAACTAGTTTAGGGTAGACAGTTACGTGTGTTGCAATTGTAACAGTGAAGGTTACCTTTGTAATGTGTTTAGCCCGTTTAGTGGAAGTGTGTGAAAATCCTGCAGGGGTAGGTCGTGGCTTTTGCCTCGGTTGGGCTCGAGGTGTTTCCACGTAAAAATCTTGTGTTCTCATCTTTCAATTATTTTGCTGTTTTACACTTTCTGTGCACGTTACAAACAGTCTGCCCAAACAAGTTCCAAGCCTGCTCCCAGAAACTGTGAAAATCTGCTAACACAATTCACCTCCCTCTTGTGTTAGTGTACTCTCAATTCTAACAATAATCTTCAACTAAAAATCAAAGCAAAGAATAATAAACAGAAAATTAATTTTAAAAATCACAAACAGTGACCTAAACTAATATTCTTCAAGTTTATAAGCTTATAACTCCAGAATTATATCTAATTAGTTTCAGAAAAATTAAAACAGAAAATAACTGCAGAATAATAAAATAGAAAATTAAATCTGAAATCAGAAAAATAATAAACTGCCCTAATATAAATACGAAATTCATTAACAAAATTACTCAAATTTATGCATATAATTTTCTGGACTCAATAACACCTAAAAAATGAAATAAATATTAAAAATGCAATTTTTAGATTTATTGAAATAAAAACCTGCACATATCCAATTCACGAAATAATTCTAAAAAATTATCAAATAATTTCCAAAAATTCCGAAATTAAATAGAGGTAGATTTGGGCACCATATGAACCCTAAGATGGATTAGAACTTGAAAAAAATGAAAGAAACTATTTTTAGCCTAATTTCTAACAAACTGGTTGTTAAACGGTAAAATAGAAAATAAATCAAATCTGAAAATTATAACCACTCTAAAAATCAAAATCTAACTAATCCAAAATTACCAAGACACTCCAAAAATACTATTCTTTGGGGGAGGGGTAAACGGTATTTATATTAAAGCTAATAATTGAAGAATAAAAGTTGACAAACTAAACAAATTAACTAAAAGCAATAAATAATTATTAAAGATATCAAATTTATGAAACATGCTTAGTATAATCTATATCCACCATGCAAATTAACATTTATCATTAACACATAAGTCGATTTCATCCATGAGTTAAACTGTAGAAGACACCCATCAGCGGATCTTCCCCGTTTTTCCTTATATTACAGCTTAATTAGGTCCAGCCCTAATATAAACTCTACTAATTTGATAACCCTTACTCCAGTGCAAGAATTTAATCAAAGTAGAGCATTACGTATCAGAAAAATATCATTTAACACTTTGCAACCAATTTACCAGCAAATCGATTTAACAAAGATATATAACGATTACCTAATTAAAAGAGATGGGCTTGAGCCATTCATGATTAATTAGGGTGATGCTAATACTTAAAAGACGATAACTTTTACATATTGAAGCCCTTTAAACTATCATATGAATTCGTATTAAACTAACTAGCATGCATTCTAATTAATATAATACGAATATCATGAGCGATAAATACTAATCGCTATAGAATCATGAATATAAATCAACTAGATAATAAAGTATTAAACTTATTTCAAAATAATCAACTTAGCATGGTTTCAAATAGATTATACCGAGCACAAAAAATTACTCACTCATATTAAAAATAAAATTACACAAATTAACCAAAGGTTTCATGTTTAATAATAAACTAAACAAAAGAAAAATTTAAAAAATAGAATAAGAATAATAGAAGACTACTTGACGTGGTGGTGAGGAAGGAAGCGAGTATGGTGAGGGGATGAAGACGGCGTGAAGCTTGGGCGTGTGTATGGGCTGATGATGGTGGAGGCGCGAGCAGCCGTGGAGACTGAAGCGTAATGATGATGATGATGAAGTATGGTTATGGGTGATTTACGGTGAGGAAGAAGAAGGTGTGAAGGTAGGATGATGATGGTGATGCGTGGAGATCTTTAGGGTTAGGCATGTGATATGAGGCTGCCATGGTTATGTTATATGTTATAGGATGATGATGGGGATTATGATTTATAATGAGGGTGATTAGGGTTAGTGAATAGGGTTTCCTTCTTCCTTTCCTCCTTAGACTTCTTCTCCCTCAAGACTTCTAGCACTTCTCCAACTCTTGAAACTCAATTAAATAATTATGGAAATAATATTTTTCATAAATTATTAATTTTGGATCGTCTTTATAGCCAAGCATGTAAAACCCGAGTTTTGACGTCCTCTCTTCTTTTCTCTATTTTATTAATGCTAAACCTGAAAAATATATAAAATAAGGTAAATTAGACAAAATAATATATAATATAATCGAAATAATTATTAAAATAATGCATGATTTGTGGCTTAACAAACTCACAAGGTATGCTTTCTTGTGGTTTGAGAACATCAAGAAGCAAAGGGCTAGAGAAGCAAGAGAAAGATCAACTCATGGAGAAACATAAGACTCTGATGAACAAGAGGTTCCTTTCCGAAAGCTACAAGCAAGACATCTACAACCGACTCTTCTCACTGAAGCAAAACAACATGAGTTTGGGTGAGTGCATGAGGGAATTTGAGTAGCTCCTCTTGAGGGGAGGTATCTATGAGCGCCAAGAACAAACCGTGGTTTGGTTTCTTAATGGGTTAAACCTCCTCATTGCTAGAAAGGTGAACTCCAAACTTATTTCACATTGGATGATATTTTTAAGCACGCTCTCAAGGTTAAAAAGCGAAGAAAAGAGAAGAAGGTCTTCATTAGGCCTTTCCCCAAGGATTAAGTGAGTTCAAAACCCCCTTTTAAACCCTTGTCTCATCCTAAACCCAAGAGCTCCTCACGGGTTGACAAGGGTAAAGTCGTGGCTCTTCCTTCTCCAAAGGAATTACGTAAGAAGGTTGAAGGGAAAAAGTGCTTTAAGTGTCCAGGATATGGTCATTTCCAATATGATTGCCCAAACTAAAGGGTCATGACCGTGCAAGAAGTAGAAGAAGTTGATGCTTTATTGATGGAGGCTCAAGAAGAAACTCATGGGGTTGAATCGGATGATATGGAGGAAGAGACTTCACTTGATGCTGATGAAGGTGAACTACTTGTCTTAAGGAGGTTATTACATACCCAAGACACTCCTTATGATAAGGCTCAAAGGGAAATGATCTTTCACTCTCAGTGTACCATCTAAGATAAGGTGTGCAACTTGATCATCAATGGAGGAAGTTGCACCAATGTGGCCTCTACTATTCTTATTGACAAGCTTGGCATTCCTACTATTCCTCCTCCCAAGCCTTATTCTTTGAAGTGGCTCAATGATGGCGGCGAAATTAAGGTAACTAAACAAGCCCTTATCTCCTTTTCAATTGGAAAGAAGTATAGGGATAATGTCCTTTGTGATGTGGTGCCTATGAGTGCTTATCATATTCTTTTGGGTTGACCTTGGCAATTTGATAGATATGTTATGCATGATGGTTTTAAGAATACATATTCTTTGATTGTTAATAAGGAAAAGATTGTTCTAAACCCATTACCTCCTAACCAAGTCCCCAAAATTAAGCCCGGGGTGGGAAGTGAGAAAAAGAGAGACCTTCTCATGTTGAGTGAAACACGAGTTGAGAGGGCTTTAAGTAAGGGTAAGCAATTTTGAGCTTTACTCATGCTTGAAAGCAACAAAAGTGAGGAAGTGACTCCCTTACACCCTGTGATCTGCCCCCTCATTTCCCAATATCAAGATGTCTTTCCACAAGATTTATCCCCTGGCCTCTCACCAATCCAAGGCATTGAGCACCAAATTGACCTCATTCCCAGTGCCCCATAACCTAACAAAGTGGCCTATAGATGTAACCCTTAAGAGACCAAAGAGCTTCAAAGACAAGTGGATGAGTTGTAGGCTAGAGGTTATGTAAGAGAGAGCATAAGTCCTTGCTTAGTTCCAGCTTTGTTAGTGCCCAAGGAAAATGGAATTTTTCACATGTCTGTGGATGATAGGGCTATCAACAACATTACTATCAAGTATAGGTATTGCATACTTAGGCTTGATGACATGCTTGATGAACTCTATGGCTCCTCTATCTTCTCCAAAATTGATTTAAGGAGTGGGTATCAACAAATCTGCATGAGGGAAGATGATGAATGGAAGATGGCATTCAACAATAAGGGATGGCTTTATGAGTGGCTACTGATGACTTTCAGCCTCTCTAATGCCCCCAGTACATTTGTGAGATTGATGAATGAGGTTTTGAGGCCTTTTCTTGGGAAATTTGTGGTGGTCTATTTCAATGATATTTTGCTTTACTCCAAGAACCAAGAGGACCATCTACATCATTTGGAGGAAGTTTTTAAGGTTCTAAGAGCTCAAAGGTTCTTTGGCAAGTTGGAAAAACGTGAGTTCTTTTCACTCCAAGTCACCTTTTTAGGGTATGTTGTCTCTAATGATAGAATCTCCATGGATCAAGCTAAGGTTGAAGCCATTAAGTTGTGGGCTACTCCTACTTCTATCACCGAAGTTAGGAGCTTTCACGGCTTAGCATCTTTTTATAGGAGGTTCATCAAACGGTTTAGCACCCTCACAGCCCCCATTACTGAGTGTATGAAGAAGGGAACATTTGAGTGGACCGAGGCTGCCCATGATGCCTTTGAGAAGCTCAAAACCAAATTATGTGAGGCCCCGGTGTTAGCCCTCCCCGATTTTGGCAGGCTCTTTGAACTTGACTGTGATGCAAGTGAAGGTGGTGTAGAGGCTGTCCTTATGCAAGATCAACGCTCCATTGCCTATTTTAGTGAGAAGCTCAATGGTTCAAGGAAGAACTACTCAACATATGACAAGGAGTTCTATGCTTTGGTAAGAGCGCTTGATCATTGGTCACATTACTTAAGGCCAAAACAGTTTGTACTTCCCTCTGATCATGAGGCCTTAAAGTACTTGAATGGCCAACATAAACTCAATCCAAGGCATGCTAAATGGGTTGAGTTCTTGCAAAGCTTCTCCTTTGTGGCTAAACATAAGAAGGGGAGCACGAATGTAGTGGCGGATGCACTCTCTATATGGAACTCCTTGTTAGCCATGATGGAAGTAAGGGTCCTAGGCTTCCAATTCATCCGTGATCTCTACCCAGAAGATGAGAACTTCAAGCCTTACCTCAATGGTCAAGCAAGCAGCACGCATAGCCCCTACACTCACCAAGAGGGCTTCCTATTCAAACGCAACAAGCTTTGCATTCCAAAGGAACCATCCGAAAGCTTCTTGTCAAAGAAGTTCATAGAGGAAGTCCAGCCGGCCACTTTGGAGTCAATAAGACCATTGATTTACTCAAGGAACACTTCTTTTAGCCTAAGATGGGAGGTGATGTTCATGAGGTCATTTCTAAGTGTTCTATTTATCAAAAGGCTAGGAGTCAATTCCACCAAGGTTTATACACTCCTTTGCCTATCCGTAATCATCCATGGGAAGATGTGAGCATGGATTTCATAGTTGCTCTTCTAAGAACTCAAAGGGGTAAGGATGCTATTATGGTGGTGGTGGATTGTTTCTCAAAGATGGCTCACTTCATTCCTTATGAAAAGACCAATGATGCATCTCACACAGCCTATCTCTACTTCAAAGAAGTTATTAAGCTTCATGGTATTCCTAAGAGCATTGTGTCTGATCAGAACACGAAGTTTCTTAGTCACTTTTGGAGGTGTCTATGGAGATTCCTTGGTACTAAGCTCTTCTATAGTACCTCCCACAATCCTTAAATGGATGGGCAGACCGAAGTACCCAACAAAACTCTTGCTACTTTGCATAGAAGCTTGGTGAGTACAAGCATTAAGGAGTGGGATCTCAAGCTTTCCCATGATGAATTTGCATACAACCACACTCCTAGCTTTGCTACGGCCTATTCTCCCTTTGAATCATGCTATGGGATCAACCCACTAACTCCACTAGAACTCATACCACTTCCACTTGAGTCTAGAGTGAGTTATAAGGCAGAAGAAAAAGCAAAGGAGATGAAGAAACTTCACCAACAGATTCGAGCAAGGATTGAGAAGACTAATGAGATGTACAAGGCAAGAGCAAACAAGCACCGCAAAGCTATCATCTTCATGCCCGGGGACATAGTATGGTTACACTTGAGAAAAGAGAGATTCCCATCAAGAAGGAGGAATAAGCTCTTATTGAGAGGGAATGGTCCTTTCAAAGCCCTTGAGAAGGTCAATGATAATGCCAACAAACTTGAATTGCCCGGAGGAATCAATGTATCTCCCACCTTCAATGTGGGTGATCTCACACCTTACCTTAAGGATGAAGATAGTGAAGATGGTTTAAGGGCAAATCATAATCAAGAAGGGGAGGATGAATCAAACTCCATGCCCAATTCAGTCTAACAAAACACTCACGTCCTCCTTAGTGCTCAAAATCTCTATTCCAAGGGACTTGGTTCGTGCACTGATTTGGAGCTCCAATTTAAAGGCCATCCTAAGCACTTAGGATGTGTTACTCTCCTATTTAAGGAATGTCAAGAGGCCTTACAAGTGGTTTAATCATGGAAAAGAGGTTAAACCCACGGCAAGAATAAGTTGAGCTCAAAACAGTAGCATGCTCGTAAACTATCCAGAAGCTAACGCACATACCTGATTTTACAAGCTTGATTACTCAAGCTTAATTCGGACTTAAGAGGTTGTAAATCCACTTTTTGGAGCCCTTAGTATGTCTGATTTAATGACTTATAAAGAGTTCTAGGTTAGGTTATTAGGTAATAGGTCAATTCGAGCCATTTTCTAGGTGCTCCAGAAACTATCCCAGCCTGCACATGCTGCGCCTTTTGGCATATATCTCTCAAAAAGTAGCTCCAAAGCTCTGCCAACTTAAGCCACCTGAAAGCTGACTTCCTACGCTTTTTAGAAAGGTTTGTTTCACCCAATTAGAGTAATAGACCTAGGAGATATAGCTGTTTGAAGTTGGAAGTTGTAATCTGAAAAGCTGCTGATAAAAAGCATAAAGCACTTTTTAGCTTTTGTTGCTTTTGGTTCCCTCTTGCTTTGTGGACGGTTGTAAGGCCCCTTTTCCCCTTCCTTTCAGATTGTGAAAGGCTCTCATTACATAAGGAGGCCTTAGGTTGTAAGAAATCAGATTTGAATGATATGCAGGAGCTCAAGCTTTCTCTCTCAAAATTCTCATTTCTTTTTATCCTTGTTTCTAAGGTGGTGAGTCTTGAGTGGAACCTTTATAGAGGTGTTAGTGGCTAAGCATTTAGGCATTTCTTGGTGATTCCTTATTCTTGGTGGATGGGTTAGCCTTTAAACCAAGTCATATCTTTTACAATAAGGAAAATTTGCAAGTAAACTCAAGCAAGCTACATTAGGCCCATCTAGTTCATGCTCCATAGGGATTGATTAGAACTATCAAGGTTATCCATACTGAAGTGGAGACAATGGTTAGGAATGATTGCGTATATTATGTGTGTCATCAGTGTGGGTGTTGCAATGTAACATATGAAGGCCTTATGTAGAGGTAGATGTCATAGACGATTTCACCGACCTTCACCCACCCCCACCTACCTAGGTCCTTTTGTTATTAACTTGTGTGGTGACTAGGTACCCCGATATAGTCAGAATTAGTACTTATTATTACCGTTAACAGTGGCATTAGTTCGGTGCAATATGTCAATTTATGTTTTATATGTGTTATTAGGTGGAAGTACATTGCAAATGATATTTACCATAGGGCCTCGTCCATGATCATATTTTCAAATCTCCCACAACGTTACAATTATCCAAAGCACAGCTTCATGTGTTGGACAAATTTCAATCACCTTTTTTCCGGTGAGGACGTCTTCATGTCGTACATTTACAACTAAATTCACTTCTGCCTCAACATCCATTATTTGTTATGATCACTACCACCATCATAGCAAGTGACTTCCATTGAGTGTGATGTGTGTCCCCCATCCCATTAGTTGGCAGATGTTTAGTGGCATGCTTTGGTTGTAGGACGCAAATCCCCCCGTACTAACCTGGGGTTCCCTTGATAATTCCCCTGTACTGCCCCCTTAAGTAATGCGAACTCTCCTCATTCTACTGAATTCATTTCTTCCACCCACCTTCCCCACCTAACTGTCCAGAACTTCACACTCCCACTGACCACATTAATTGCCCTCCCACCACTCCAACCACAGCAATGCACACCCACCAATTCCCATACATAGCCTGGGATAGGTATTTAAACTGGCCAGTATGCATACCCTGCTTAACACGATACATTCCTGGGATATTTATATCATCATGTCAATGCAAAGCCCCCAAGTAACCAGGGGAAAAAAAGGAAAAACCAAAACCAGAATACATAGGCGTTGTACATTAAACATGAGGGGTTGCTGCTTATGTACATGAACCTCCTTCAGGCAGGCGATTAGGTTTACAACCCATATGTTTCTACCCTGCCAGTATGTAGGGGAAGTGAAGTTGATAAAAGCTCGATTATGTTCATATGATTCTATCATTGCACAGCAGCCCAACTGTAACCAAAACACGAACACTTGTACCACCACACGGCGGTGCAAAATAATTAGTTATGATTGCTGCTTTTGTATATTAACTGGCAGAAGGCGGCTAATTATGTTGGCAACCCACATTAGTGGGATAACTATCCCTGGATATGTGCAAGGAAATGACATGTTACCTTCATGTTATGCCTCCTGTGCGTAGTTGGCTTCAAATAAATCGTCCACGGGTATAACAACCGTGGCCTCATCTCCATTGAAATCAGCCCGCGGATTCCTACACGTGTTTCTGTAGTGTCCAACCTCTCCGCATTTTGAGCACTTCTGGACTTGGACGCATTGTCTTTGAGATTCAATTTGCCTCTTTTGTGGTCAGCCTTACGGATGTGGGTTCAATGGCAGAAGGATTTTTTGATTATATCCATCATCCAATGCTTCCCCACCTACAACCAGACCCGTGTTGTTATCCACGATTGTAGAATCATGCTTCTTCGTTGGATGTATGCTGTTCATGCATATCGTATTCTAACTGCCTGCCTTGTAACAGTCGCTAACATAATCATACACCAACAACTTCTGCTTGTCAATAACTTCCATTGCATGTGCACACGGTAGGCCCTTCAACTGCCACCACTTGTAGCTACATTTCCTTTCTACTAGGTTCACCACTAGGCTATGATTATTCGTGAGGAGAACACCATACTCTCCAAGGGCTGTGTTAAATAGCTTCACATCTATTACGGAACCAATGTTGCCTAGTGTCTTCCTCCACTTCTTCTCAATTCTATCACCTACACTATTCTTCCACTTTTTGAGCTCTGTCTTCCGCTTATCAACCTTCAAACCGAGCTTCTGTATATGCCCACTAACAAGCCACGTGATTTACATATGCGGCAATGAACACATCCAGTTGTTCCAGCTCTCCACAGCATTGTTATTCAACCTACCCCACCTCTTCTTTGTGAATTTTGATTGCGCCCAATGTTCGGGCTCATTACGCTCCACCCAAGCTGCCAACTACGGCTTGTATTTCCTCAACTCCTCCACTGCAACTCCATACTCAACCCCCATTGGGGCGTATGCAATCCTGTTGAACACCTCCTTCAACAAGTCCTTCGATGCCTGCCGTCGGATCCCTACCTTCCCCGCGTACGTAAGAAAGTTCTCCCGCACGTGTCCATAAACAGTAGCTGTGATTCTCAATCCCAAACACCCTCGGCACCGTAGAAAGTAATCCCTAATTCCTATCACTCATGATGATAGGTTGCATTCCGCCTAGACATTCGCATAGTAAAGTCAAAAATCAGAACCACTCATCGATGTTCTCCGCAGACACAATTGCGTATGCAACGTCGAACAAGTGGTCATCCGCATAAAGTGCAATAGCTGACAATATAGTCCCCTCATACGGCCCACTCAAATGAGCTCTATCTATAAACAATATCTTCCTCCACCCAAGGATGGAACCATTCAATGATGCACCATGTGCAACAAACATACGCTTGAACCTGGATTCCTGCAACTCACATAATGCTCTTGAATCAGGATTAGCCCTTACAATAGCTGCACACATCCAGGGAAACAGCTTATAATGGTCCTCCGGTGTTGCATTTGCTAGCAACCACACATACTCACGAGCCCTCCAACACTATATATATGATAACTTGATTCCCATCTCTAGCTGTAAATCCTTCAATATCTCTGGGGGTGTGTAACTGTCACTTAATCGAACCTTCCCTTCAAAGAGAGTACTAAGGAGACTTGCTCGCATTTGCCTTCTGCCCCACTTCCCTATTTGGCACTCAGCTCCCACACTATACACGTGCCCTCGTTCAAACTCCTTCATATACATTCCACCTCTTTTTAGGTGGCCCCCTCACACAAATGTAAAAGCCACACCTTCTACAGTGTACTTCACAACAATTCGTTGCCGACAATTTCGTACATACTTATAGTCAAATCGGTTCTCTATGGCACACTTCCAAATACTTACCTTCACCTTACTCGCAGAAGCAAACACCTACCCCTTTGCTTTGATTTCGTTCCTCCATATCAGCATCCTCTTTCGATATGCCTCGGCTTGCACCCCCGATGTTGGCCACACTACAGCATCCCCTGCTTCATCATCGTCAGAGTCGGAGCTTGAATCACCAGATTCGTCCTCATGTATATCAAATTGTTGAGTTCGTGAGTATACAACCACAAGAGGGGGGTGAATTGTGGTGTCTGAATTTCGCTTGTAAATAACAAACACCCTCACAGAGGTTGTTCTCAAATGACAAACACCCTGATAGCTTGTTTGCACGGGGTGTTCTCAAATATTGCAGATGCGAAAATCACCAAGATAAATGCGGAAAATA
Source organism: Carnegiea gigantea (assembly GCA_029747015.1). Taxonomy (NCBI): domain Eukaryota; kingdom Viridiplantae; phylum Streptophyta; class Magnoliopsida; order Caryophyllales; family Cactaceae; genus Carnegiea; species Carnegiea gigantea. The sequence goes on from JAKOGI010001186.1 coordinate 241,908, forward strand.
AAGCACACACAATTTTTACGTGGAAAACACCTCTAGCCCAACTGAGGTGTGAAAAACCACGACCTACCTCGTGTAGGATTTAACCACTTTCACTAACGGGCTTCACACGTTACAAATGTAACACACCTTGTTACAACTTGCAACCACGTAACCTTCTTCCCAAAGACAGGTTACACCACGTCCAACCTTCGCAAGATTAGACACGTCCAAGTCCACACGACTAGGACACACTCACTCACTTTTCTGATCCAAGATCAGGGTTACAAACACCTTACAGGGGGTGCTTCTCACTAAGCAGATGTAAGGTACAATGAAGATCCTATTATGCCAATGGTTTGAAAACTCAAATCAAACACAGCTTGTCACGGTTTTGCTTTTCAGAATGAAGCTCAAGAATTTTAATGTGAAAACCGAGTTTCCTGATTTTTTTCCAGATTTTTCAGAAAGCTGTGTTGCTTCTCTTTTTCAGTCTGAGTTTTTTCTATCTGCTTCTTGGCTTCTCTACGGGAGAGAAAAGCTGCGGTTTTTAAACACAAGGTCCAACGGTCAAAAACCAAAGACTCAGCTAAGTATGGAAAATGATTTTGCAAACAAAATATATTCTCCAACGGCTAATGATGAATTTATCCCAAAATATAAGGGATTTTGTTATCTTAAAAGATAACCCTTATCTTCCCATAGCCGTGAAGAGGTTTAAAGAGATTTTCAGCTTTTACCAAATCCGAAAATATAGTCATAGGAATCTTTTGATTTGGCAAATCTCCCAAACCTATTTTCGCAAATCTCCATAATATTTTCAAGAACTATCCTCTCCAGAAAAATAGCAATTTTGAAATTCAAAGAAAGTATTCTGGAGATCTTGGCCAACCAAAATGAATTTTCAAAAATAATCGGGTATGGCCACTGCAGTTCAGAAACACCCTAGGCACCCTGTTTGCAGGGTTGTTCGCAACTGGTGTTCTGAAGTACTTTAGCACAAATACCGATTCAAGAGGTGTTTAAAATGATGTTTTCAATATGGGCATATTAACAAGAGTCTAATTAAATAAAACCTATATACCCAAGACTTCTTGTTCTGAACCAGTCATCTTGTCCGAGATTTGTAGAGCTGCTGTCAACACCAAGGCCACCTTGTTTGCTGGGGTTGTTCTTTGCATTGCTAGAGTTCAGGAACACGCTTTACAATCAACTGTCGAGATGGTGTTCTTGACTTAATATAGAATCACCAAGTAAAACCTGTCTAGAAGACTTGTTCTCACATGTAGCAAACCAGTTAATACAATAAAGATCACAAACACCAGTTAGGCCTGTTTAGAGATCGTGTTCGGAGCAACATTACTTGGACAAATTTTTACACTTGGATTTGTTATCATCAAAACTAAATATAATCAGCAAATTCCCCCTTTTTGATGATGACAAACCAAGTGACCATATTGACAAAATTTAAACGCGCTTAACAACGTTTAATGCTGATAGGGATCTGCTGATAGGGATCCTCTAGGTGCTAGGTCATATCTGGGATCCTCTAGGTGCTAGGTCAGTCATATCTGTCCATATGGTCTTATTCCCCCTTTTGGCATCATTAAAAAGCAATATAGAGCATAAGGTGCAAGTAGCATTAATAAAGGGATATTGCATTAAAAACATTACAATGCCAAAAAACTGAGATGAGAGGAAACAAGAGAACAGCCTAGAGAATCAGGGAGCAGGGGGTGGTTTTGTTTGCAGAGGAGGGATGCTAGGGGCAAGAGTGGAGAGAAGTGCAAGCAAATCTTCATGGCGTTTGGCCGAGAGAGCTCGTTCCTCAGCAAGAGCAGCCTTGACAGCTGAGAGCTCATCCTTGAGGCGAGCGTTGTCCTCAAGAACAGCCTCAACCTTGACGGAAGGTTGCCCAGAAACAGGTGGTCGAGGTGGTCGACGACCCTGTTTGGAGACTGACCCTTCGCCAACCTCATAGCCACACCCTAGCAGAGTGTCAATCCTAATCTCATCAATGATTTGGGCCGCCACTCTTCGTGTGAGCACTATCCCAAAGTGCTCAAGCACCCTTGCCAACAGAAACCCATAGCCAAGATCATGTGCCCGGGTGGTGTTCGCAATTCGCTCTATGTGGCGAATCATGATTGCAGGGAGGTTTACTGGTTCCTCCCGATCCAGTAGGTCCACCAGACATTGATCGAAGGCATCTGCTGAGTTTCGCCCTTGACCTCGCGGTATTATGTTCTTGATGTGAACATAAACAGTAGTTGGTGCAGGGAGGTCATTTCACCCTTCTTAACCGAGAGGGGTGTTCTCAGGCCCTGTTTTTGACTAAGGCATTTGGACACCTCTAAGAGCCTGGCTGTTTCCAGGGCAGTTTTGTCTTCCCTCACATACACAGCAAATCCACGAGAATGGATGCCCAGAATGTCACCAAGGGTGGCTGCATCAAAGGAGAAATGGCACTCATTGACAGCACTTGTCACCACCCCATTTGTGACAGAGCAGTTGGCATAGAACTCAGCCAACTCAGGCACAGAACACCCTTACTGGGTTTGCAAGCAACTCAAGCCATCCTTGGGCTCGAAGCTTGTTCAAGAACACCCCCAGACCCTGTTCCTCGAAAAAGCTTACATTCACAACCTTCCCCCTGACGACATTGCGCTTCAGCAACTGCGCATGTTTGTCAGACATAGGAGAGGGAGTGAACTGCTTTGGGCGTTTAAGGACAGGAACAGAGGTGGTAGTTTCTGGTAGGGGGGCTGTTCTGGGCTTTCGCTTGAGGGGTGTTTTGGCAGGAGAGGGCTTCACAGCAGGTTTATTGGTTGGTTTTGGAGGAGATTGTTCTTCAGAGGACTCGAAAAACACCGGTGTCCCCTGTTTGAAGGTGGTGTTCTCAGAGTCAGAACTCGAGAACCCTTCAGAAGAAGAAGAAATCTCCTCGATGATAGGAGCAGAGGGTTTGGAGGGACGATGAGAGGATTGAAACGCTAGCCTTGCAGATTTTCGAGAGGGCTTAGAGGATTGAGGAGAAGAGGGAGTTTGAGAGGGTTGAGACCTTGGTTGTGGCCTTATTCTTGGCGTTATGCTACGCCTAGCCACGATTTTCACCCTCTTCCTTTTCACTCCAGTTTGAAAGTCTGGAGTGGAGATTTCAGCCTCAGGGAGAGAATTCTTCTCTAGACTCTCCTCTGACGACTCATTCGACTTCCCTTAGAAGTCGACATGCAGATCCTCCACAAACACACCTTCGACAGAGGCAGCCCCTGTTTCTGTCGCGGTGTCAGAGAACAACCCAGAAGAACAGGGCTCAAAATTAAACCCTTCAGGGGTTTCCAAGAATTGTTCTTGAGACCCCGACTTTGTTCCCTCTGACTCAACTAAAATGGGACAAGCAATTGCCCCTACGAGGAACACCAATTCCCTTCCACATTCAAAGGGAATATCATCCATCCCCATTCCCACTGATTTTAGGGACAAGCGATTCAGGAACTTGAAAGGCTTGTAAAGAATTGGGCGAGGGGGAGCAGGGATTGAGGCTGCAAGAATGAGGGCTTTTGATTGAGAAGAGCTGTTGGAAGCCATTGTTGCTAGAAGAGAGAGATTAGGGTTTAAGGTGTTTGCAGGATGTTCGGTTTTTGCTTGAGGGCGAGATGAATGATAGTACTAAGAGCAGGGCATATAAAGAGAGAGAGAGAGAGAGAGAGAGCAGCCGAATCTTTGAGAAGATCTCTTGATTTGCAACGGGTAGGAGCATTAACATCTTGTGCCATGGGAAGGAAAGAAAAAACACCGAGCAACCAAGGGGCATACCTGTTCTCTGTATTATGCCTATTCTTTGCCGTCTGATCTGATTCGACTGAATGGCATTAAGACAGCTCCAGTACATCCCCTTATACTGTACTAAGTAGATAAGAGACAAAAAAAATGCACGCAATTCGGGTGTATGCAATCACATCTGTTATTAATAAAATTTGCAAACAGGGGGAGAGAACAGGGTGTAAAGGTTGATCTTACCAAACCCAGTTCATGTTCTGGAAACAGGTATCTCAGAGTGTTCTCGCCAACCCTAGTTCCAGTCTATTTCTTTCAAAATGATCTCTAGCGAGTGCCTTAGTGAATATATCAGCAATTTGATTTTCCGTTGAGCAAAAATTTAAAGAGATTAAACCCTTTTCAACATTATCTCTCAAGAAATGATGTCCAATGTCAATATGCTTTGTTCTTTTATGTTGACATGGATTTTTGGCAACGTTAATTGCACTTGTGTTATCACAAAAAATAGGAATGCATCCAATGTCAACACAAAAGTCCTTAAGCTGTTGCCTTATCCACAACAGTTGAGCACAACATGAAGCTGCTGCAACATATTCAGCTTCTGCTGTGGACATGGCAACTGAATGTTGCTTCTTGGTAGCCCAAGATACCAAACAAGGTCCAAGAAAGTGAGCCATACCTGAGGTACTCTTTCTATCAACTAGGAATCCAGCATAGTCAGCGTCAGCATATCCAACAAGATCAAAATTGCAACCTTTAGGATACCATAAAGCTAAATTGGGTGTATGTTTCAAATACCTTAGTATCCGTTTAACAGCCTTAAGATGAGTTTCCTTAGGGTTAGACTGAAAACGAGCACATAAACCAACACTAAAAACAATATCAGGTCTACTAGCGGTTAGGTATAAGAGTGACCCAATCATACCCCTATAGAGTTTCTCCTCAACTGAGGGACTCCCATCATCCATAACCAACTTGGTTGAAGGAGAAATAGGAGTGTCTATGGGTTTGGCTGACTCCATCCCAAAACGCTTAAGTAACTCCTTGATATACTTTTGCTGATGGATCATGGTGCCGTTTGGAGTTTGCTTGATTTGTAAGCCTAAGAAAAAATTAAGCTCACCCATCATGCTCATCTCAAACTCACTCCTCATCATATTTGAAAATTCATTGCATAAATCATGATGAGTTGCACCAAATATAATGTCATCAACATATATTTGGACAATCAAAAAATGTTCCCCCTTAGATTTTAGAAACAAGGTATTGTCTACCTTGCCTCTTCTAAAATCATTTTCAAGTAAAAAACTTGACAACCGTTCATACCAAGCTCTTGGAGCTTGTTTTAAACCATAAAGTGCCTTGTCAAGTTTAAAAACATGATTTGGAAAATCACCATTTTCAAAACCAGGGGGTTGTTTGACATACACCTCTTCTTTAAGGTATCCGTTTAGGAATGCACTTTTAACATCCATTTGATATAGCTTGATTTCCATATGAGCTGCAAAGGCTATTAAGATTCGAATAGCCTCAATTCTAGCAACTGGTGCAAAGGTTTCTTCATAGTCGATCCCTTCTTCTTGATTGTATCCTTGTACAACCAGCCGTGCCTTGTTCCTAGTGACTGTTCCTGACTCATCCAGTTTGTTTCGGAACACCCACTTGGTTCTAAGGATTGTTCTCTCTGCAGGTTTAGGTACAAGGTGCCATACTTTGTTTCTCTCAAATTGATGAAGCTCTTCTTGCATAGCCGTGATCCAATCTGAATCTGCAAGAGCTTCATTCACACTTTTTGGCTCAATGTTAGAAAGAAAAGCATAGAAAGCACAAAAATTCTTTAGTTTAGATCTAGTTTGCACTCCAGTATTAATATCTGACAAGATTTGATCAAGAGGGTGCGAACTATGGTGCTTCCATGGTCGTGGAGTAAGAGGATCCACAGACCCATGCTCTACTCTAGTCGTAATATAATGCTTACGATCATCTCCCGAGCCTGTTTCTGCACATGTTTGTAAGTCTATTCCTGAAGAACACGGTTCCGAACAGGGTTCAGCGGTGTTTTCCCCTGTTTGGTGTTCACCTTGCCTGCTGTTCTGAGGAACACCTTCAGGAGTTGTTTTCTCCATGGTGTTCTTACCTCGTTTATCTTGGAGCAACACTTCTTTTCGAACAAGACCTAATTCAAGTTCATCTTTCTGTGCATCATTCTCACTCAACACGTTAGATTCATTAAAAAGCATATGCACACTTTCCTCAACACACAAGGTTCTTTTGTTAAAGACTTTGTATGCCTTGCTGTGAGAAGAATAGCCAAGGAATATTGCCTCATCACTCCTAGGGTCAAATTTTCCTAAGGCATCCTTCCCATTATTATGCACAAAACACCTACAACCAAATGTCCTTAGGTGCGTAATATTGGGTTTTCTGCCCTTGAAAAGTTCATAAGGAGTTTTGCTCAAAATGGGTCTGATCATGCATCTATTTATAATGTAACATGAGGTGTTCAATGCTTCTGCCCAGAAATACCTAGGAAGACCACTAGCTATAAGCATTGTTCTGGTCATGTCTTCCAGGGTTTGATTTTTGCGCTCAACCACCCCATTTTGTTGGGGTGTTCTTGGGGCTGAGAAGTTATGATCAACACCATGTTCATTACAATAGTTAATAAAACTTGCATTTTCAAACTCAGTTCCATGATCAGATCTCAAGCTAATTAAAGAGTGTCCTACTCTCTTTTCAACCTTTTTGAGAAAGGCAATAAAATTCTCAAAGGTTTCATCTTTGGATGCCAAAAACAAGGTCCAAGTAAATCGAGAGTAATCATCCACTACAACAAGCACATACTTTTTCCCACCTCTACTGGTTACCCTCATGGGACCACACAAATCAATGTGTAATAATTCTAGAGGTCGAGTAGTGCTTACACACTTTTTCGATTTAAAAGAAGATCTGACTTGTTTGCCTTTTACACAAGCTTTACATACCTTATCATCATTAAATTTGATGGAAGGTAGTCCAATAACTAGGTCTTTTGAAACAAGTTTGTTTAACGAGGATAAGCTTGCATGACCTAGTCTCTTGTGCCATAGCATTATATCATCATTTAATGCATTTAAACAAGTCAGATTATTTTGGGGAAGAGTGGAAATACAAACTTTATAAACATTTTGACATCGCTTCCCCCTCAACACAACATCTCCTGTGTCGTCATTCACAACCAAGCAACGTGTTTTTGAAAACAGTACTAGGTTGTTCTTGTCACACAGTTGGGACACACTTAGCAAATTGTGCTTTAACCCATCAACTAAGTGCACATTATCAATTGAGTGGGAAAGAGTTTTACCAATATTACCTATACCGACAATTGTCCCAGACTTGCCGTTTCCAAATGCTACACTCCCACCATTCAGAGCTGTAAGTGAGAGAAAGTTTGATCTTTCACCAGTCATGTGCCGTGAACACCCACTATCAACAAACCACAACTGCCTGTTTCCAAGGGTGTTAGTGGGGTTGTTCGTAAGGTTGTTCTCTCTCACTTCAACCTGCAAAACAAATCACGGGTTAGTTTTGGGAACCCAGATCCACTTGGCTCCCATTCTTTTAGACATGTAAAGCTCATCTTTTCTAATCCAGATTTGTTTCACATACCTTTCATTCTTTTCATTGGCATGTTTTTTTAAAGGGCAAGTGTATCTATAATGATCCGTTTTGCCACAATGAAAGCAAACAATGTTTTCAGGTAATCCCACATACTTTCTGTGAATTGGGTAGACTGTTCGTTTAGGATTATACCCAAGTCCCTTTTTGTTTCGACTGTGGTGAGTGTTTAACCAATCAAGGGCTTGTGAGGACTCGTTCCAGCGCTTGGTTGTGGTAAGCTCGTTTTCCAGTTTTTCTATATCAGCATGCAAACCTTTGTTCTCCCTGAGCAAGGACTCAACCATTCCTTCTACCTCAAAGAGTTTTTCCTCCATTCGAGAATAATCTCCTTCTTTTATAAAGAGGTTTTCTTTGAGCAAGTTAATATTCTCATAGAAACCGAGGTTTTCATTTTTAAGAATTTCATTTTCAAGTTCGAGGTCACGAACTTCTCTTTTTAGATCAACACAAGTGTCTATCAAATTATATAGAAGTTCTTCTAAAGTAGCTTTATTAAGACCATGTACCTTGCTCTTGAGATCTGAGAGGCTGATTGTTGATTCATCATCTGAATCTGAATCACTTTGTGCCATAAGTGCTACGACCCCTTCTTCAGCTTCAGATTCTCCTTCATCCTCAGAGGAATCTCCCCAAGCAGCCAGCATAGCTTTCGAGAATCGCTTGCCCAGATTGTTTACAGGGTGTTTTCGAACCTGTTTTCGAGGGTGTTCGGGCGTCTGATCTTCTCGAAGCAGAGGGCAATTTTTGACTAAGTGATCTGGTTTGCCGCACTTGAAATACCCTGTGAGCTGTTCTTTGGAGGTGTTTCTGGACTTGCTGAAGTCTTTTCTTTTGTTGTTTTCCTTGACCTTTTTAAAGAATTTCTTGAATTTTCTGGACATTAGGGCCATTTCTTCATCTTCAAGGTCAGAGTCAGTGTCCTCATGTGCTTTCAAGGCAAGCCCACGATCCTTCTTTTGCTCCTCTCTTTGCTGTGAGTTCTTTCGGAGTTCATAGGTCTGGAGATTACCAATCAACTCGTCGAGGGTGATCTGGTTCATGTCTTTAGCCTCTTGGATGGCTGTTACTTTGGCCTCCCACGTGCGAGGTAAAATTCTGAGGATTTTCCTCACCAACTCTTCAGTGGTGAAAGATCTTCCCAGGGATTTTAACTCGTTCGTGATGTGGGTGAACCATGTATACATGTCCATCACAGTTTCATGATCACCCATATCAAACAACTCATATTGTCGCATAAGTAGCTCAATTCTAGATTGTTTAACTTGACTCGTACCTTCATGAGCAACTTGCAGAGCATTCCAGATAGCTTGGGCTGATTCACACTCAGAGATGCGAGTGTGTTCATCGGGTCCTAGGCCAAAATATAGAAGCTTTTTGGCCTTCGCATTTTTCTCCATTTTCTTGTAGTCCTCGGCATCAAACTCTATGGATTCCTTGGGAACTTTCTTACCATCTTCAAGCACCTTGGTGGGAACAAGGAGCCCGTTCTTGATGAGCATCCATAATTCATAATCTTCTGCCTGAATATAGTTCTCCATCCTATTCTTCCACCAACTATATTGTTGGCCGTTGAAATAGGGTGGACGAGTAATGGATTGCCCTTCAAGAATTCCTTGTGGGGTACTCATCTTCAGAATCTCTCAAGGTGTTAACCTTTTGTAAGAGAACCTGCTCTGATACCACTTGTTGAGTTCGTGAGTATACAACCACAAGAGGGGGGGTGAATTGTGGTGTCTGATTTTCGCATTGTAAATAACAAACACCCTCACAGAGGTTGTTCTCAAATGACAAACACCCTGATAGCTTGTTTGCACGGAGTGTTCTCAAATATTGCAGATGCGAAAATCACCAAGATAAATGCGGAAAATAAAGCACACACAATTTTTACGTGGAAAACACCTCTAGCCCAACTGAGGTGTGAAAAACCACGACCTACCTCGTGTAGGATTTAACCACTTTCACTAACGGGCTTCACACGTTACAAATGTAACACACCTTGTTACAACTTGCAATCACGTAACCTTCTTCCCAAAGACAGGTTACACCACGTCCAACTTTCGCAAGATTAGACACGTCCAAGTCCACACGACTAGGACACACTCACTCACTTTTCTGATCCAAGATCAGGGTTACAAACACCTTACAGGGGGTGCTTCTCACTAAGCAGATGTAAGGTACAATGAAGATCCTATTATGCCAATGGTTTGAAAACTCAAATCAAACACAGCTTGTCACGGTTTTGCTTTTCAGAATGAAGCTCAAGAATTTTAATGTGAAAACCGAGTTTTCTGATTTTTTCCAGATTTTTCAGAAAGCTGTGTTGCTTCTCTTTTTCAGTCTAAATTTTTTCTATCTGCTTCTTGGCTTCTCTACGGGAGAGAAAAGCTGCGGTTTTTTAAACACAAGGTCCAACGGTCAAAAACCAAAGACTCAGCTAAGTATGGAAAATGATTTGCAAACAAAATATATTCTCCAACGGCTAATGATGAATTTATCCCAAAATATAAGGGATTTTGTTATCTTAAAAGATAACCTTTATCTTCCCATAGCCGTGAAGAGGTTTAAAGAGATTTTCAGCTTTTACCAAATCCGAAAATATAGTCATAGGAATCTTTTGATTTGGCAAATCTCCCAAACCTATTTTCGCAAATCTCCATAATATTTTCAAGAACTATCCTCTCCAGAAAAATAGCAATTTTGAAATTCAAAGAAAGTATTCTGGAGATCTTAGCCAACCAAAATGAATTTTCAAAAATAATCGGGTATGGCCACTGCAGTTCAGAAACACCCTAGGCACCCTGTTTGCAGGGTTGTTCGCAACTGGTGTTCTGAAGTACTTTAGCGCAAATACCGATTCAAGAGGTGTTTAAAATGATGTTTTCAATATTGGCATATTAACAAGAGTCTAATTAAATAAAACCTATATACCCAAGACTTCTTGTTTTGAACCAGTCATCTTGTCCGAGATTTGTAGAGCTGCTGTGAACACCAAGGCCACCTTGTTTGCTGGGGTTGTTCTTTGCATTGCTAGAGTTCAGGAACACGCTTTACAATCAACTGTCGAGATGGTGTTCTTGACTTAATATGGAATCACCAAGTAAAACCTGTCTAGAAGACTTGTTCTCACATGTAGCAAACCAGTTAATACAATAAAGATTACAAACACCAGTTAGGCCTGTTTGGAGATCGTGTTCGGAGCAACATTACTTGGACAAATTTTTACACTTGGATTTGTTATCATCAAAACTAAATATAATCAGTACAAATGATACATAACTCCTTATCACCTTCGTACGTTCCTCTACGATAGCTGCCTCATCAATTTCCTCCCCTTCTCCTATATTTCCTTGTGCAGCGTCCCTGCAGATAAAAAAAAAAAACCCACATATGATCAGTCATTGTTTGTTACTACTGCAAATTACCACCCGAAGCCACATGCTTGTCTAGCATAACCCTTCTTACCTTATAACCTACTTCGTTACCACTCTCCCATCCACCGCACGAGCAACATCACCTGCAGCATTGACCGTTGCCCCACCCCTCCCACGGTCAGTACAGCCACCCCCCTCCACTGTTCTTCACACGCTTCATTCCCATGTACCCCTCCGACACACGGACCTTCACTCCCTACCACATAAAGGTAAGCATACCTATCGTTCCCCTTTATCAACTTCTTAACATCACCATCCCATCCTAATGGCAACAACTCCAATCGATTACACTTTAAACTATACCACATCCGTCGACCCCTTATACCCTCCCCCATTTCCTTCTCCACTATTTGCAACACTTCAAGTACACCTGTGTTCTCCTTTACCACACACAGTCTTTACTCCGCCCTGGTAACATAACTTTCCCCTTGGACCTTCCTCTAACAACCTCCCCAACATATCTACAATGTCATCTCCCCGCCACAATCACCTCCTCCAACAGCATTTTGTCCTTCCATTGTGGCGCACAATAACAATCACCTGCAAATACACACATGCATGTCAGCATTAATTCTACACACTAGACATATCCCATTGCTACCTTCAAACCCTAACGTATTTCATCACTACTTCACATTACGCACTCACAAGGGTTACAACATATTCATTACCAAACTGAAGTCACCGTTGTAACTAGCACATGATACTGTCTTCCCTAGGTATGTCCTATGAAGAGTTCATTATCCATTGTTACCCGCCTAACAGGTAACCCAGGTTATTCTTCACCCATACCCGGGTTATCCACTACTGTATCCTTGTTTATTTAGTACGCATTTACGGGTCACCCAGTACAACTGAAGATTGGCACCATCACCCACTTAACTACACTTGTCCACATCAATTACAAGCATTGTACACATCTATTAGCAGAGGCCATCACTCCAAACATGTTCATCCACACCTTCTCAAGTGGTTAACCCGGTTAGCTAATACGTATTACCGGGTTAACCACTCTTACTTACTGGGTTATTTATTGCCCATTTACGGGTTAACCACTTTTCCCATGAACATGCATAACTACCCCTACTGTAATTGTTATCTCGAGTTATTCAATAGACATATCTGGTATAACCAAACAAATACTGTCCGATCACATGCATCACACATTCTGCACCACAAGCACACAACAATTACATGCATCAATTTAATCCAAGCCCTAACTACCTACAGGTACACTACCCCCATCTCCCTAACCTCAACACCCAACCCCTAACCCTTCATCAACAGTAAGCAATAGTACCCTCCCTCCCAAATCTCCAACCCCCCAATTCGAAGTTGAAATTGACACACACAAGTTACACAACTAATTAACTCACTTACCTGTGTACAATGCAAATAAGAAGTCTTCCACAGCTCACCACCCACACAACATGCACAGTGCTTGATGCCCTCAACCCCTGCACTCTCTTTCGATCCTGGACAAAAATGACATCTTCCATATACCAACACAAGCTCCCTTCCCTACCTTCCTTTTACAGCCCACCCACACCCACCTCTTCCTCCACCATTATCGACTTGTACAAGCTCAGAATATAGGTGAGTCTCCTTTGTGGGAGTCTTCTTTCACAAGCTATCAAACCCCAACTCTTTCTTCACCTGACTTTTCCCCCCATTTTGCAAAGAGTTCATTAAGGGCAGTTAAGTCTCTATGGGCAGACAAGAAATGACAGCCTCAAAAGTTGTTCTAGACCAAAACAACACCTCTAACCAAGAAGAGAACCGAACTGAAAAGTGTTAATTTAAACAACACCATTTGGTATATTTCCTTAAATTAAAAGCAAGAAACAGGCGAAACACAATCATTCAACTAGTAGAATTAAAACTAATCTGAACATGATTAAAACTATAAACTAAATATCAACTGTTAAAGAAATTATCACAACTACTAATGAACTTATAAACTCTAATTAACCAAGAGAAAAAGAACATAAAAAAGATTGCCGCAACCACTTAGAGCTAATGAGGAAAATGAAATCTTCAATGAGTGTCAATCATGACTATTCAACATCCACTATGAACCTAAAGGAATAATAAAAATCAAAACTTTGAATGAAATAATTTTGAAGGTGACAAAATTAAACTAAAATTGAAACTACAAAACTTGAATTGAAAATAGAACTAGAAAAATTGAAATAAAACTAAAAATAAAATAATCGCATGAAACTCAAATCAAAGAATTTCTAAAATTATAATAATCTCCAAAACTACTAGAAACTAAAGCTAGAATTGTGAGGGGGAGGAAATTGGTTCATTACAAAGCAACCAAGAACCCTTATTTATATTAGAGCTAAGCCCCCAACTTTCCTAATTACATTAAATTTCTTATTTTCCAAGTAATTTTTCCACCTTTTCTTATTTGCCCAACTTGTCAATGTCTAATTTCTCTATTGATTTAGAAAGGGACTCCACTATCATATTTCTTCAATTCATTCACAGCTTCAATCCTGAACTTTCTGATTTTCATGTGCTAATCATCGTATGATCTACTGGATTTGACTTAGTGCATTACAGGAAAGTTTGGAGTTGACTTCGAACATGGGGACAAAATGAGGATCGGATTAGACTTGCACAAGAGTTGGGTTGCCATGCTAGTTAGTAAAAAATCATCGATTCAACCTTCAATTGCTAAGCCTTTTCCTCATCCGCTTAGCACCTATAAAACTACATAAAATTTTATTAAAACATAGAATATGCTCGAGGATCACTAAAATCAAGGTGAATAGAGGTATAATATTTAGCACTTTTGGTGACTAAATAAATACCCTCCATTAAGATTTTGTTCATCCTTAAGTAAAAGAAAATAAAAGAAACTACACATAAGAGACCTAACTCACTTTCGTAGGTATCACAATTGCCCTTAGCATGTGCAACAAACCCTAAAACCCCTAAGGCTCCCCCTACTGAACCAGTATGGTCTCGTGAATGTTTGAAGAAGATGTATCTACAAAATCTTTGAAGAAGAAAAGAGAAACAAAAAGAAAAATTGAAATTTTTTTTCAACTTTCAAATATAATCAAATATTTTGTGTAATAAACCCTTTCAACGATGCACATTTGATGAATAAATCACCCTGCAACTTAAATATCAAATTATACACATGCACAATGTACATATCAGGGCTCTTAGTCCTCAAGGATCACCCCCACCTACCAATTTCTCACCTCACAGATCATCAAAATAGTGAGTTCATCCCATTATACAGTGTGCAAGTATACCATCATTTTAAAAGTTAAGCTTACCAAGGTTTTACTCAGTTGCACTTGACTACTTTATTGACTCATTGATATGGGAAGCAAGCTTTCCCAGTAGTAGTACGTCAAATGGTACCACCCAGTAATACATGTGTCAAAGGGTTACTTGCCATTTCTGACTTTACAACTTTTTATTTTGATTTTTCCTCGGTTTTTCAAGTTTTTTTTCAATTTTTTTGGCTACATAAAAAAGACGGTAAGCAAATTGAGCCATAAAAGTCTAAGATCTTAAGTTAATGGTGATATGCCGACAAGGGTTGGACTCAACATAATAATGGAATAACAGGGTTAGAACCGGGGTAAGAAGTGACATACTTTGAGCAAAGCTGTATCACGTACACAATTGTTATGCACAACCAATGCCAAGTCATAAGTAGTCAAAGTCAATCAAGATAGTACAACTCCTAAAATCGCACAAAAATAGAAACTTTTTTCGGTTTTTTTTGGGGAAAAATCTTCTCTTTTTTTTTCAAAAATGTTTCAGGCATGGCTTTTTCTCCCCTATGTCAAGATCACACAATGTTTGAGGCATGGGTTTCTCTCCCCTACATCAAGATCACACAATGTTCGTGTTGTGGGAAATAAGCAAGAACACAAAATAAAAGAAATACAAAATTAAAAGACAAGAAATACACATTACATAGGAGATAGAACAATAGTACCATGTCAGGTGCAGAATTACACCTAAGCTATAGCCTCCTAAAATTTATTTAGACATAGGCTCATGGAGCATAGCTACTTAAATCATAGCTCATTATTAAACATAGTCACTCATCAAACTTACAAGAAAAACTCTCAATAACAATGAAACAATAAAAATGTGAGAGTTAAAGCCAAACATATACGATTAATGTAGCATAATTAGGGGCTTGCTCTAACTTATCAAATCATTCGGCCCAGCCTTGTAACAGATAGACATACTCACAACAAGCCAACAAATTGGTCACCGTCCAAGCAAGTTGAACATCATGAACAAGCTGTCTAGGCATGTCAATGGATGCTAAGTCCAAAAGTCTCTTAATCTTGGCACGTGTAAGTATCAGTCCAAATCAGCAGTCATTGGCAAAAAAAGTCTTAAACTTTAAAAATTCAGACTTGAATGGCTCAAAGATGAGCACCTATAACATGGTCAAAAGAAAAGCATTCATATTCAACACAGATATCCACATTCAGACTCTCATTGACATCAAACCCACATGAAAAAGACTCATACTCCATAGAGAATGATCATTGTTAAATTCTAAATTAGTGGGCTCAACCACCCCTTCACATGACTTCTATATGCAAATATCTTTTGGTTGTTTAAAGTCATAAAGCTCATCGAATCACTAGCACTTTCAAACTCTTCAGTCTCCTCAAATTCACAAGAGTAATTAAAAGGGGTAGGTGGGTCAGTAGAAACTAGGACATCTATAGTGATATCCCAACGTGTGCTTGTTTAGGGTCCAAAGTCATGGGATAGAGACATAAGAAGGTCATTCTCTTACTCTAGGTTAGACATAGGCATATCATCAAGCAAGTGGGCTCTAGATTAGACTAAAGGCTCAAAACCACCATAAAACTGACTATAGGTTGAAGAGATCCTAAACTAGAGTCAGACTCATGCAAATTATTGTCCTGCCTGCTCTGATTAAAATAGTCAGAATATTAAGCAATTCTCTCCTTCATGATCTCTATCATTTTACCTATCAATTCATGTATCATCTTTCTAAGATTTGCACTTGTAGTATCAACATACTCATGATAAGGAATTAGAAACATTATGATCAACGGACTTATAATAATCGCACCAAAAAGGAATCACAGAAGTGTGAGATCGGTGATCATATATAAGAGTTCCCTACAGTGATTTCGGTGGTGAGGAATGACATGAAAAGCGCACTCGCTATGAGTCAGGTATCTTAATGTCAGTCTAGCAAGTTCAAACCCATAAGTATCCTAAGCTAAATTTTCGAAGAAGTCCCAAACCTTATCTAGATTCTGGACAATAATCCTAGTAATCCTCCAAGGTACATGGACTCAACATAACCTTTAAATTCCGTATTCAAACCCACAACATGAATGGAAAATTTCCCACTTTTCAAAATTTTGATGCAATTGAGCACGATAATCATTAAGTCTCGATAAATAGCTCCAGAAAGGTTCATGCTCAAATTGTGGTAAATGCAAAACTGGCATTCTTTGATTTTTTTTGGGGGTTTTTTTTCAATTTTTGTTTTTAACAAAAAAACATAAAAGAAAGAAAAAAAATGACAAACAAACACCCAAAAGAAAAATAAATAGCAGATTTAAGAAAACTACAAAGTCAAAATTATATATACACTCAAAATCCAACAAAAATTAAACATAACATGCACAATTTTTTTCCTTATTTTTTTAGACCTAGAATAATGCATCAAAATTTAAATAGAAAATTATTTTCAAAAATTGTAGAAAATTTGAAACTTCCACGAAAATGCTCTTAGACTCTAAAAATCCCTAGTAAACTACTAAAATATCAGAAAAGCAAAATACGCACTGAATTAGCATAACAATTCAAAACAGAAACCTAAAAATAGAAAATGCATGCATTGATTGCACTTATTTTTTCAATTTTGGTCGCGCTTGCATTGTTCACACCTATGGTGTTCTATTCTAATTTTACATTAGACAAAAAATTCAACTACGAAAACTAATAGAAGAAGGAATTAGCTAAAAAAAAACTCAAACTATAAATTCTAACACAGAAACAAGAACACATGAAATCTAGACTAAAAACAATTAAAACTAAACAAGCCCTCACTAAAAATAAAAACCAAAAACACATTATGAGGACTCAATCAACTAACTCTAGACTCAATTTGCAACCTAATTTCATGAAATCCATCCCCCGCAGTGACGCCAAAAACTAGTTATGCTCTAAAGGAGGTATAGTAATACTGCAAGCATATAGTTGTCAGCCGTAGTACTTAAGCGTCGAATCCATAGGGACGAGGTCAAATCTTGGCCTCTTCAAGCAAAACTAACACATATTAATTAAATTAAAAGCAAGAAACAAGCAAAATAGAATCATTCGACTAATAGAATTGAAACTGATCTGAACATGATTAAAACTGTAAACTAAGCATCAACTGTTAAAGAAATTATCATGACTACTAATAAAATTATAAATTCTAGTTAACCAAGAGACGAAGGAGAGGAAGAGATTACCGCAACCGCTTAAAGCCAATGAGGAAAATGAAATCTTCAATGAGTGCTAATCACGAGTGTTCAACATCCACTATGAACCCAAACAAAAAATAAAAATCAAAACTTTAAATACAATAATTTTGGAGGTGACAAAAATTAAATTAATAACAACCATCATCATGAAGAAGAGATCGACACCGTCAATTAGACAACAAGGTGCTTGGTAGACAAGATATCTCAAACTGAAACCCGATTGAGGCTAAACTTAATGTATAGTAGAAACTCATAAATGACTTCGCCAAAAAGCAACATGAACATGAATTTGAAAATGATAGCGAGGATGATGTATGGTCCATCCATTCAGTTCATAAGGTGAATCCATCACCAATGGATCAAAGAATTAAGAAATTAGAGTAGCTTCTAAGGTGCTCTTAAGTATTTTAAAACCAATTCATAGACCCCATCCTTTTCACACTTATATCAAAAAGGAAGTTGCCTGTCAGGTTTTCCCTTTTCAAAAACTTGAAGTTTATAGGGTCGGGTAACCCTTCATCTTATTTGAGAAATTTTCTTTAGATTATGAGCTTAAAGGATGTAGACAAGGCCCTCTTTCCACAAGTATTTCCTCTTATTTTAGGAAAGATAATGACTCGTTGGTTCAATTCCTTTGACCCATAAAAGGTTAGCACTTAGGATAATGTAATAAAAGAATTCCCATCGCAATATTCTTACAACATGAAATTGTCTACCACACTTTTTGACTTGGAATTGCTAAAAAGAGATGAAAAATAAAGCTTTCCAAACTCAAAGCTCGATGGATGGCAAAAAAGCCTCTTTTGTCTTAAATCATCTAGACGAAACATCCTAAGTTCGTATAAATGTAAAACACTTGAGGCCAAATTATAATTAACACCTCAAATTCCGCCTTTCAAACATATTTATTTAACTGCTTGTGTAATAGTCAAAGTTTTTAATTTCAAGTTATCCATTTGGATTAATAATTTTATAAGCTATGTTTTATTATGTTAACTACATTAAACTAATCTTGTGTGCTAGTTAAGTATAATTAATTTATGTGAACTAGTTTTATAAATTTTCTTGATTTATTACGTGATTATGAGAAATTAGTGGGACACTTAAAAATTAGGCCGAGGTGTGATCATGCAGGATTCGCAAGTTAGGTGGGGTATTTGAGGTCGGAATTAATCAGGCTTAGCATACTTAGGCCTCAATCCATTTTGAGTTTAATAAGTTAAAAAAAGGAAAAAGGGTGAATAAACCCACCTTTTACTTGGCAGTCAGAGAAAGGAGTGGGGGCTTGCTTTCTTTTAGGCACAGCGCGAAGAGAGACAAAAGGGAGAAAGGGAGAAAGAGGTCAAGAGGAGTGGAACCATGGTAGCAGTGGCGGGCACGTGTCGAGAATGGCCGACCATTTGGCACTGGGAAGGAGGTGGATGACGAGTCTGTAAGGCATCTGCACAGAGGGGGACTTGAATTTGGGCCCGAAATAGCACTAAAGAAGGAGAAGACTAAGGGCAGAACTGTGGTAGAAGCAGAGCTAGGAAGGAGGAAAACAAAGAGGGGAGTAGTAAAGAGACTAAAACCAATTCAATTAATCTAAACAAACCTTAGAATTGGGTCCATACCCTTAACATTGAGGTGGGTAGTTCTCTAATCCTAACCTAATATTAATTTTGAATTGCTTGAATCTAGCCATGTAGTTTTGATTGATTATGGCAAGATTTGGGTTTGGTATGTGTTTATATTTACAATTTGATTAAGGATAAAGAGTTGGAATTCATTCATGGTGGCATTGAGGTGAAGTGATGAGTGTACTTAAATGATTATGAATTTGAGATTAATTTAGGGTGGTGTTATAATGAGGGAGATTGGGGAGCTAAAAAATTAGAATTGCTATAATTGTTGCCTTTCCTTTTGATAATGTTATGATGTGAATTCTTGCGTGCTCAACCTAGGTTGGTTAGTTGGTAGCACCCTAATGATCTTGTTGGCCCATAAGTTAACACCTGCGAACCTTGTTGGGTTTTGTTTTTGAGTGCATAACAAAAGAGGATAGAACTGAAAGTTGGGGGAGATACTACTACCGATTCAGTAGCCGGTCCACCCCTGGGCCGGTCTATGAGCGATGCAATAGCTCATCCACCTTAGCCTGGCCTGGTTTATTGAATTACATGTGCGGTATGTCTGTTGTATTTATGACCAATGTCCTTGAGCGGTTTTAGGGCTGCCTAATGCTCTAAAATCTACCCTTGGCTCTATGGTCTCCCAGGTAATGTACATAAGGTATGTAAATCAATGTAACTAGTGGTTCAGGCTTAATCTCCCTTTATTAGCTCATATGTGTGATGATATAGGTGACACTGTCCTGAATTACAGTCCTAGTTGTCCATGGTTGCCTGTGAGTTAGAACCCCAAGTGAAATGACACCACAACACTAGATTCAATATATGTGAGTTGATTTAAAAATTGCCACTCAACCTTAGGGCTCGGGTTAGTGAGTCACCCAAACTGGTTATGGTGATTTTATAAGCATTATTATGCACCCACATTGAACTAACAAGTTTAAGCAAACCTGGAAGGCACCTGCTCGACTAATGGGCTTAAGCTTTTGTTTCCAAATAAGTAGGCCTAACCTTTAGTGGTTCTCAAAACTTGTAATTCCTGAAAATGAGTTTAAGCACCTTTAATATGAACTGGATAGTTTTGTGGTTGACCTATAACTTATAAGTTGCTGACCAACCTTCCTATTAAAACAAAAGGTTGATACATTTTTCACAAGTCAGTTTTTAACATAACTAAGGCGTTATTAGCTTTTCTAAGATTGAAAATGCTACTATCTTAATATTTGAGATTGTTTATCTTAGTTTTAATGACCTCATGGTTGTTTTAGGAAAAGTACCATTTTATGAGAATATTGAGTCAAATGGTACTAGTTTTTCTTGTAAGTGACACTTATTGATTTGAGGTTCATTTTAGTGAGCATAATCTTTTCTTACATGTTTGAAAAAGTGAATTTTAATTGAGAAGTTTTGGGGCAGGCGGATAGTGCTATTGTAAAGGACTCGATCTTGGGAGTAGACATGAGGCTCGGTCTCTGAAGTAGTCCTTAAGATCTTGATAGGAATTCTAGCCGTTACTATCTTGACGAGGATAGGAGTTCATTGACTTTAGGAGGCCCTAAGGATACAAAAAGTCGTGAGTTATATTACTCACTTAGTGAGTAACGTGTGAATCCTATGCCTTGAAAGTGATTTTATTACTTGTTATGTGCTAAAAACTTCTCATTTATGAAATGTGCCACTAAAAAGATTTGGGAAGTACGCATACTATTTGGAATGAACTCTTATTGAATTGTAATCCACTTTCTTCATAAACAAATTGCTGTATAATTATTTAACTTGGTTTAAGTGAAGCTTCTTGCACTTTGTGCGTATTTTGCTCTTTTTACAAAAAAATTCAAGTTGGTAGCTTTTAAAGCAATCCCTTGTTGCTAAATGTTGAGCCAAGACCTGAATAGTGAACCATCCCCAGTGTTTAGACAAAGTGACGGATTGCTTGACATTGGATCCTTATATACTTAATATGTTTATATAAAATACCATTTCGTGTGACTGCTACACATGGTATTGTACGAAACTATTTTTTTTTTAGGATTACGGATTATTCACTGAGTATCTGGTAGCTCACCCTTTCTCTCTTTCCCTTTTCCCACTAGGTTCTTAAAATGACATGTGTTTCTTAGATTGATTCCTCTTAGCTTCTTGGTTAATAAGTGTTAGGGGAATTATAATTAGATTCATATGTTTAATGGTGTAATGTGATGTATTCATATGTTCTTGAGCATATGTAAGTTAAATACATTGGTTCATGCATTTCACATTATCTAGAAGTTAATCTAAATGGCCAT
Organism: Carnegiea gigantea; assembly: GCA_029747015.1. Classification (NCBI taxonomy): domain Eukaryota; kingdom Viridiplantae; phylum Streptophyta; class Magnoliopsida; order Caryophyllales; family Cactaceae; genus Carnegiea; species Carnegiea gigantea. The sequence goes on from JAKOGI010001186.1 coordinate 263,162, forward strand.
GTGGGCCAAACATCCAGATAGATAGCCATTTATTAAATTAGAATCGAGTTGTTTCCAGGATGTAAACCCAGTGCTATGGTGTGTGATCTATTGAGTTGTACCTCTCATTTCTTTCTTTTGTTTTACTCCGGGCATGTGACCCATAGAGTTGTGGTCTCTAGCATGTAGCTGTTGAGTTTATTGGATATAACTTTAATGTTTTAATTGTTACAGCTACTTAATGTAGGGCTATGAACCTAAAACACAATCCATTTTTAAGCGGAATTCTGTCCGATTCATTCTAAAATTTTTGAAATCACTAATACTTCTAGGCTTAGGGGTAGGAGTGTTACAGTATGATGCCAACATGTTAGTAGAGGATGAATTACGAAGGAGCCTAAAGAACTTTTACCAAAGTAATAAAGGCTCTTTTAAAGACAAGAAAACAACTTTTAGCTCCAATATCAAAATAGTAAATAAGGTTAACATGCTAAAGGCTTCAAGATCCCTTTGCAATTATCGAGTCTTCATCTTGCTCGGAATGAAGCCCAGAGAACCCCTGAAAAGACATGAAAGCTAGGGACTCCTCAAGTTCATTGGCTCCATGCTTGATGCTTCTGAAGAAAAAAAAAAAAAAAAGCACCAGGAATGACATTAATGCCTACAGGAATTACGGTGCGAGAAAGGGCACCCTACATACCGAAGCATAACATTGAAGCATGCAATAAAAGGCATGATAGACAATGGAAGCTTTCCCTTCCTAAATACTACAAAATCCAACTATTGTGCTAATCCATTAGGCTCTCTACTGGTGATCTTTACTAAAGAAGAAGAATTTGACCTATCCATTTTCATTAGGGACGAGGTCAACATAGTATGGGTTGATTACCAGGAGGACATATGGCCAACCCCTTTTATCCCTATTGAACCACTCAGGTTAAATGCGATAAATGATGTATCATGCTGGGAAAAAGGGAGAGGTCATGTTCACAGATATGAACAAGCTTAATGGCGTGTGGAGTGAAAAGGGTGGCATGAATGGGAATGGTACAAGAAGAACGGGGAAAATAGAAAAATCGGTAAACTGAAACGATTCATAGATATAGATTTCACCACCAAGAATTATCTTAGGGCCCTTGATCTGTAATTAGGATACAGATTTCACCACCTAAATTAGATTAAGGCTCACTTGAACACCACCTTACTTGACCTAAGCAAGGATAAGCAAGTAGAGAATTTGCAGTAATAGATACTAAGGAGTTAAACTCAACCTCAGATTTTAATTCAACAACAGTGTCTTACAAATTTGGTAGCCAGTGCATATATACACGGCCATAAGCTTTCCCTTCACATGAGAAACCATTAAAAGGCTACTTTATGCTTAGGAAAGTTCCTAAACTAGCTTAAGCATAGTAAACTTACAGAGCATTATGAATAATGAGCCTAGTATTATAACAAATTAATAACTAAACAAAAGTCTAAGCTCTTGTAATTAGGCAAGTTGATCTGTGTGCACATGGGAGAGAGACACAGTGGCAGCTTGCATGTCCTCTTTATGGCCAGCCAACCAAAACGCCCTTGGTGTCCTTGCCTTTGCTTGAAGTAAGGTGACACATCGCTTACTTAGCCTTTAAGGATGTTGACACATGTCCTGCCATGTGGCACACATGTGTGCCTGCTTAGGTGATTCACCAGCTTAGTAAGCACCCAAATAGGCAAGGTGGGGGTGTAAGAAAACCCAACTAGGAAGGTAAACTTAAGCTAGAAGCAAAATAGCACATAGGATCCGTTTTGCATGGTTCTTGGGGAGCTTATTTACCTTGCTTATTGGCAAGTCATGTGGCATTTCTTTGCATGAGGGGTAATCTTGAAGTTTATACAAACCCCCTCTATTAAGAAACCAAGCTTAGATCATGATTTAGATGCCTAAACAGCAAGTTTAATCATGCCGCGTAGATTAGGAGTAAACCGGGCAGGTTGCGGTTTTGGGCTGTTTTGGGACATTTGGGCTAGTTTTTCATGGGTTTTTGTTTCATGCTTTATTTCTAGACTTCCTAAAATAACTTATGAAAAATGAATTACATAATTTGAACATCATTTGGGCTATGAAATAACAAAAACAAAGCTGGGTATGTGCTCGGATGAACTGGCAGTTTTGACCTTCAAAACTGTTCTTGGCTTTTAGTGAGCAATTGATGTCCAATTTGAGTGATTCTTGATTCCATGGAAAGAGGACATCTTTGGGAACTACAATATGCAAAAATGTTGGACTTAAACCTCAAGAGGCATAAGTAATTTTATAAATGAAATCGGGTTGCTGCCCTGTTTTGTACCCAGGACATTCTGTTTGTGTTCCTTAGCAAATTATAGGTCTTTTCTTAGACTTTGTCTGCTACATCTGACTTACCTAAACTTATTTGAATGCCTAAAACATTTTACCTTGAGGGATCTCCATCATTCTCCCTTCGTTAAAAAGAATTTGCCTTCAAATTTGCTAGGTAATCACGGTCCAAGTGGGATCTTAACTCCTCTGGCTAAAATATAATCAACCACTTTAACAAGCCTTTTTTTGATGTTAAAGGCTTTCTACCCATGTTGAACATCAAGAATCCATTCCTTTTTTGATCTTAAAGGTGTTTGGAGAAATGGTTCTTGATAAGTAAGAAAAGGGCTAAAATGCTTATGGTTCTTTTGTGGTTTGCTTTCATGGAGTGTAGAAGGGAAAAAAGGTGCCAAGATGTTTTCCTTTTCCTCACTGAGGATCAATGAACATACCGTGATGTTCTTGTTTTGTTCATTCTCAATAGTTTCAAAACTCAACTTCAAATACTAAGGAGTTAAACTTAACTTTACATTTCAACAACACTGGGATACACGGCCTAGTACTGAGATGAACTGGCAGTTTTGATCTTCAAATTTGTTCTTGGCCTAAGTAAGGATAAGTAAGTAGAGAACTTGCAATAACAGCTACTGAGGAGTTAAACTCAACTTTTTAGATTTCAATTCAACTACACTATCTTACAAATCTAGCACCCTATATTTATACACACAGCCGTAAGCTTTCTCTTCACACTAGGAAACCATTAAAAGGTTACTTCATGCTTAGGAAAGGTCCTAAACTAGCTTACATAAAGTAAACTTACAAAGCAGCTCAATTGAACTAATTACAAATAATGAGCCTAGTATTACAACAAATTAATAACTAAATAAAAGTCTAATCTCTTGCAATTAGCCAAGCTAATCTGTGTGCACATGGGAGAGAGAAAAAGTAGCGGCTTGCATGTCCTCTTTACAGCCAGCTAACTAGAACGCCCTTGGTGTCCTTGCCTTTACTTGAAGTAAGGTGAGATGTCACTCGTTTAGCCTTTAAAGATGTTAACATGTGTCCTGCCACATGGCACACATGTGTGGCTGCTTAGGCGAGTCAATAGCTTAGTAAGCACTAAACTAGGCATGGTAGAGGTGTAGGAAAACCCAGCTAGGAAGGTAAACTTAAGCTAGAAGCAAAATAGCACATGAGAGCTATTTTACATGGTTTTTAGGGAGCTTGTTTACCTTGCTTAGTGGCACATTATGTGCCATTTATTTGAATGAGGGCAACCTTGAGGCGTGTACAAACCCTCTCTATTAGGAAACTAAGGTCAAATCATGGCTTAGATGCCTAAACAGCAAGTTTAATCAAACTGTGCAGATTAGCAGCTAAACCAGCAGGTTTCTATTTTGGGCTATTTTGGGAAGTTCGGCCTGGTTTTTCATGGGTTTTCTTTTCATGCTTTGTTTGTGGACTTCCTAAAATAACTTACAAAAAAAGAATTACATAATTTGGACATCGTTTAGGCCATGAAATAACAAAAACAAGACCCGGTATGTGCTGGGATGAACTGGCAGTTTTGACCTTTATAACTGCTGTTGGCTTTACATGAGCAATTGATGTCCAATTTGCATGATTCTTTATTTTATGGAAAGAGGACATCTTGAGGAGCCACAATATGTAAAAATGTTGGACTTAAACCTCAAGAAGGCATAAGTAATTTGATAAACAAATTCAGGCTGCTCCATTATTTTATTCCCGTGGCATTCTTTTTGTGTTCCTCCACAAAATATAGGTCTTTTCTCGGACTTTGGCTACTGAATGTGAGTTATCTAAACTTAATTGAATGCCTAAAATATGCTTCCTTGAGGGATCTCCATCACCCCTCCCTTGTTGAAAAGAATTTGCCCTCAAATTTGCTACACAATCACGGTCCAAGTGGGATCTCAACTCCTTGGGCTGAAATACAATGAACCCCTCAAATAAGCCTTTTTTGATGTTAAAGGCTTTGTCCTCATCTTGAACAGCAAGAATCTATTCCTTTTTTTGATCTTAAAGGTGTTTGGAGTAATGGTTCTTGATAAGTAAGAAAAGGGTTAAAATGCAAATGGTTCTTCTGTGGTTTGCTTTCATGGAGTATAGAAGGGAAAAAGGGTGCTAAGGTGTTTTCCTTTTCTCCACTGAGGATCAATAAACATACCTTGATGTTCTTATTTTGTTCATTCTCACCAGTTTGAAAACTCTACTTCAGATACTGAGGAGTTAAACTCAACTTTAAATTTTAACAACATCGGGATACACGGCCTAGTAGTGAGGTGAACTGGTAGCGTTGACCTTCAGAATTGTTCTCGACCTATGTAAGGATAAGCAAGTAGAGAATTTGTAGTAACAGATACTGATGAGTTAAATCAACTTCAGATTTCAATTCAGCAACACTGTGTTTCAAATCTAGCCACCTAGTACTTATATGCACGGCCCTAAGCTTTCCCTTCACACTAGGAAACCATTAGAAGGTTACTTTATGCTTAGGAGAGGTCCTAAACTAGCTTAAACAAAGTAAACTTACAAAGCATGCTTAATTGAACTAATTACAAATAATAAGCCTTGTATTACAACAAATTAATAACTAAACAAATGTCTAGGGTCTTGCAATTAGCCAAGCTGATCCGGGTGCACATGGGAGAGAGAAAAAGTGGCAGCTTTCGTGTCCACTTTACAGCCAACCAACCAGAATGCCCTTGGTGTCCTTGCCTTTGCATGAAGTAAGGTGACACGTCGCTTGCTTAGCCTTTAAGGATGCTGACATGTGTCCTGCCACATGGCGCATATGTGTGGCTGCTTAGGTGAGTCATCAAATTAGTAAGAACCCAAGTATGATAGGTGAAGGTGTACGAAAACCCAGCTTGGAAGGTAAACTGAACATAAAGGCAAAATAGCATGTAGGAGCCGTTTTACACGATTTTTGGGTAGCTTTTTTGCTTTACTTAGTGGTGAGTTATGCGGCATTTCTTTACATGAGGGGTAACCTTGAGGTGTATACAAACCCCCTCTATTAATAAACCAAGCTTATATCATGATTTAGAAGCCTAAATAGCAAGTTTAATCAAACTGCACTAATTAGGAGCTAAACCAGGCAAGTTTCTATTTTAGGCGATCATGGGACATTTGGGATGGTTTTTCATAGGTTTTCTTTTCATGCTTTGTTTCTGGACTTCTAAAATACCTTACAAAAAAAGGAATTACATAATTTGGATGACATTTAGGCTATGAAATAACAAAAACAAAATCAGGTATGTGCTAGGATGAACTGGCAGTTTTGACCTTTGGAATTTTTATTGGCTTTAAGTGAGCAATTGATGTCCAATTTGAGTGATTCTTGGTTCCATAGAAAGAAGACATCTTGGGGAAATGTAATATGCAAACCTGTTGGACTTAAACCTCAAGGAGGCATAAGTAATTTGATAAACAAAACTAGACTGCTTTACTATTTTGTACCCGGGACATTCTATTTGTCTTCCTTAGCAAAATATAGGTCTTTTCTTAGACTTTGGCTGCTAAATGTGACTTACCTAAACTTATTTGAATGTCTAAATCATTCTGCCTTGAGGGATCCCCATCATCCTCCCCTTGTTGAAAAGAATTTACCCTCAAATTTGATAGATAATCATGGTCCAAGTGGGATCTTAACTCCTCTGACTGAAATATAATCAACCCCTCAAACAAGCCTGTTTTGATCTTAAAGGCTTTGTACTCATCTTGAGCAGCAACAATCCATTCCTTTTTTGATCTTAAAGGTGTTCGGAGTAACGCTTCTTGATAAGTAAGAAAAGGGCTAAAATGCTAATGGTTCTTTTGTGGTTTCTTTTCATGGAGTATACAAGGGAAAAAAGGTGCTAAGGTGCTCTCCTTTTCTCCATTGAGCATTAATGAGGATACCTTGATATTCTGGTTTTGTTCATTCTCAACAGTTGAAAACTCAACTTTAGATACTGAGGAGTTAAACCCAACTTCAGATTTTAACAACACTGGGATACACAACCGAGTACTAAGATGAACTGACAGTGTTGACCTTTAGAATTGTAGTTGGCTGAAATAAGGATAATCAAGTACAGAATTTGCAATAACAGATACTGAGGAGTTAAACTTAACTTCATATTTCAATTCAACAACATTGTCTTACGAATTTAGCAACCTAGTGCTTGTGTACATGGCCCTATGCTTTCCCTTCACACTATGAAACCATTAGAAGGTTACTTCATGCTTAGGAAAGGTCCTAAACTAGCTTAAGCAAAGTAAACTGACAAGACATGCTTAATTGAACTAATTATAAATAATGGGCCTAGTATTACAATGAATTAACAGCTAAATAAAAGTCTAAGCTCTTGCAATTAGCCAAGCTGATCTGTGTGCACATGGGAGAGAGAAAACGTGGTGGCTTGCATGTCCACTTTAGGGCCAGCCAACTAGAATGCCCTTGGTGTCCTTGCCTTTGCTTGAAGGAAGGTGACATGTCGCTCGCTTCGTGTTTAAGGATGTTGAGATATGTGCTGCCATGTGGCACACATGTGTGGTTGCTTGGGTGAGTCACCAGCCTAGCAAGCATCCAAGTAGGCAAGTTAGATGTGCAAGAAAACCCAGCTAGGAAGGTAAACCTAAGCCAGAAGCAAAATAGCACGTAGGAGCTGTTTTACACGATTTTTGGGAGCTTGTTTACCTTGCTTAGTGGCGAGTTATGTGGCATTTCGTTGCATGAGGGGTAGCCTTGAGGTGTGTAAAAAACCTCTCTATTAAAAAAATAAATCATAATTTAGATGCACTAAACAGCATGTTTACTCAACCCGTGCAGATTAGGAGCTAAACCGACAGGTTTTTGCTTTGGACTGTTTGGGCTGTTTTTCGTGGGTTTTGTTTTCATTCCTTGTTTATGGACTTCCTATAATAATTTATGAAAAAATAATTACGTAATTTGGACATTGTTTGGGCTATGAAATGAAAAAAACAAAACCAAGTATGTGCTGGGATGAACTGGCAGTTTTGATGTTCAGAATTGTTCTTAGCATTGAGTGAGCAATTGATGCCCAATTTGAGTGATTCTTGATCCCATGGAAAGAGGACACCTTGGGGAACCACAATATGCAAAAACATTGGACTTAACCTTAGGAAGACATAAGTAATTTCATAAACAAAACCGAGTTGCTGCATTATTTTGTACCCGGGACATTCTATTTGTGTTCCTCCGCAAAACATAGGCATTTTCTTGGACTTTGGGCGCTGAATATGACTTACTAAACTTATTTGAATGCATAAAATGTTATATCGTGAGGGATCTCTATCATCCTTCCCTGGGTGAAAAGAATTTGCCCTCAAATTTGCTAGATAATCATGATCCAAGTGCGATCTTAACTCCTCTGGCTGAAATACAGTAAACACCTCAAACAACCCTTTTTTGATGTTAAAGGCTTTGTACTCATCTTCAACAGGAAGAATCCATTCTTTTTCGATCTTAAAGGTGTTTGGAGTAATGATTCTTGATAAGCAAGAAAAGGGTTGAAATGCTGATGGTTCTTTTGTGGTTTGCTTTCACGGAGTATAGAAGGGAAAAAGGGTGCTAAGGTATTTTCCTTTTCTCCACCAAGGATCAATGAACATACATTGATGTTCTTGTTTTTTGCATTCTCAACAGTTTGAAAACCCAACTTCAAATACTGAGGAGTTAAACTTAACTTCAGATTTCAATAACACTGGGATATACGGTGTGGTACAGAGATGAGCTGGCAGTTTTGGCCTTCAAAATTGTTCTTGGCCTAAGTAAGGATAAGCAAGTATAGATTTGCAGTAACAACTACTGAGGAGTTAAACTCAACTTCAAATTTTAATTCAACTGCACTGTCTTACAAATTTGGCAGCCTAGTACTTATATACACAGCCCTAAGCTTTCTCTTCACACTAAGAAACCATTAAAAGGTTACTTCATGCTTAAGAAAGGTCTTAAACTAGCCTAAGCAACGTAAACTTACAGAGCATGCTTAATTGAACTAATTACAAATAATTAGCCTAGTATTATAACATATTAATAACTAAATAAAAGTCCAAGCTCTTATAATTTGCCAAGCTGATATGTGTGCACATGGTAGAGAGAAAAAGTGACGGCTTGCATGTCCACTTTACGGCCAGCCAACCAGAACGCCCTTGGTGTTCTTGCCTTTGCTTGAAGCAAGGTGACACGTCGCTCGCTTACCCTTTAAGGATGTTGACATGTGTCCTGCCACATGGCACACATACATGGCTGCTTACATGAGACACCAACTTAGTAAGCACCCTAGTAGGCAAGGTGGAGGTGTAAGAAAACCTAGCTAGGAAGGTAAACCTAAGCCAAAAGCAAAATAGCACATGGGAGCCATTTTACATGGTTTTTGGGGAGCTTGTTTACCTTGCTTGATGGCAAGTTATGCGGCATTTATTTGAATGAGCGGTAACCTTGAGGTATGTACAAACCCTCTCTATTAAGAAACTAAGCTTAAATCATGATTCAGATGCCTAAGCGGCAATTTTAATCAAACCGTGCAAATTAGGAGCTGAACCGACAGGTTTTTGTTTTGGGAAGTTTGGGAATGTTTTTCGTGGGTTTTCTTTTCATGCTTTGTTTGTGGACTTCCTAAAATAACTTACAAAAAAAAGACTTACATAATTTAGACATCGTTTGGGCTATGAAATAACAAAAAGAAAACCGGGTATGTGCTGGGATGAACTGGTAGTTTTGACCTTCAGAATTGTTCAGGGCGTTGAGTGAGAAATTGATGTCTAATTTGCGAGATTCTTAATTCCATGGAAAGAGGACATCTTGGGGAACCACAATATGCAAAAATTTTGGACTTAAACCTTAGGAAGGCATAAGTAATTTGATAAACAAGACCAGACTACTGCTCTATTTTGTACCCGGGACATTTTGTTTATGTTCCTTTGCAAAATATAGGCCTTTCCTTGGACTTTGGCTATTGAATATGACTTACCTAAACTTATTTGAATGCCTAAAATATTCTGCCTTGGGGGATCTCCATCATCTTTCCCTTGCTGAAAAGAATTTGCCCTCAAATTTGCTAGATAATCACGGTCCAAGTGGGATCTTAATTCCTCTGGCTGAAATATAATCATCCCCTCAAACAAGCCTTTTTTGATCTTAAAGGCTTTGCACTCATCTTGAACAGCAAGAATCCTTTCCTTTTTTTATCGTAAAGGTGTTTGGAATAATAGTTCTTTATAAGTAAGAAAAGCGCTGAAATGCTTATGGTTCTTTTATAGTTTGCTTTCCTGGAGTAGAGAAGGGAAAATAGGTGATAAGGTGTTCTCCTTTGTCCACTGAGGATCAACGAACATACCTTCATATTCTAGTTTTGTTCATTCTCAACAGTTTGAAAAACTCAACTTCAGATACTGAGGACTTAAACTCAACTTCAGATTTCAACAACACTGGGAAACATAGCCTATTACTGAGGTGAACTGGCAGTGCTAACCTTTGGAATTATTCTTGGCCGAAATAAGGATAATCAAGTACAGAATTTTTAGTAACAGATACTAAGGAGTTAAACTCAATTTCAGATTTCAATTCAATAACACTATCTTACAAATTTGGCAACCTAGTACTTAATACACGGCCCTAAGCTTTCCCTTCATATTAGAAAGCCATTAGAAGGTTCTTCATGCTTCGGAAAGGTCCTAAACTAGATTAAGAAAAGTAAACTTACAAAGTATACTTAATTGAACTAATTACAAATAAGGAGCCTAGTATTACAACAAATTAATAACTAAATAAAAGTATAAGCTCTTGTAATTGGCCAAGCTGATCTGTGTGCACATGGGAGAGAGAAAGAGTGGTGGCTTGCATGTCCACTTTACGGCCAGCCAACCAGAATGCCCTTGGTGTCCTTGCCTTTGCTTGAAGGAAGGTGTCACGTTGCTCGCTTCGCCTTTAAGGATGTTGACACATGTCCTGCCACATGGCACACATGTGTGGCTACTTAGGTGAGTCACCCGCTTATTAAGCACTGATGTAGGCAAGGTAGAGGTGTAAGAAAACCCAGCTAGGAATGCAAGCTTGAGCTAGAAGCAAAATAGCACATCAGAGCCATTTTACACAATTTTTGGGAGCTTGTTTACCTTGCTTAATGGTGAGTTATATGGCATTCCTTTGCATGAGGTGTAACTTTGCAGTGTGTAAAAACCCTCTCTATTAAGAAACCAAGCTTAAATCATGATTTAGATGCACTAAACAGCAGGTTTAATTAAACCATGTATATTAGGAGCCAAACTGGCAGATTTTGATTTTGGGCTGTTTTGGGAAGTTTGGACTTGTTTTTTGTGGGTTTTCTTTCCATGCTTTGTTTGTGGATCCTAAAATAAATTACCAAAAAAGAATTATATAATTTTGACATTGTTTGGGCTATGAAATACCAAAAGCAAAACCGGGTATATGCCGGGATGAACTGCCAGTTTTGACCTAAAGAATTGTTCTTGGCCTTGAGTGAGCAATTGATGTCCAATTTGAGTGATCTTGATTCCATGAAAAGTGGACATTTTGGGGAACCACAATATGCAAAAATGTTGGACTTAAACCTCAAGAAGGCAAAAGTAATTTGATAAAAAAAATCAGGTTGCTGCACTATTTCGTACCCAGGATATTCTGTTTGTGTTTGGACTTTGGCTGCTGAATGCGACTTACCTAAACATATTTGAATGGCTAAAATATTCTGCCTTAAGGGATCTCCATCATCCTCCCCTTGTTGAAAAGAATTCACCGCCAAATTTGCTAGATAATTAGGGTCCAAGTGGGATCTTAACTCCTCTGGCTGAAATACAATTAACCCCTCAAACAAGGCTTTTTTGATGTTAAAAGCTTTGCACTCATCTTGAACGGCAAGAATCCCTTCCTTTTTTGATCTTAAAGGTGTTTGGAGTAATGGTTCTTGATAAGTAAGAAAAGGGTTGAAATGCTGATGGTTCTTTTGTGGTTAGCTTTCATGGAGTATAGAAGGGAAAAAGGGTGCTAAGGTGTTTTCCTTTTCTCCACTGAGGATCAATGAACATACCTTGATGTTCTTGCTCTGTTCATTCTCAACAGTTTGAAAACTCAACTTCAGATACTAAGGAGTTAAACTTAACTATAGATTTTAACAACACTGGGATACATGACCTACTACTAAGATGAACTGGCACTCTTGACCTTCAGAATTGTTCTTGGCCTAAGTGAGGATGAGCAAGTAGAGAATTTGCAGTAACAGATACTGAGGAGTTAAACTCCACTTTAGATTTCAATTCGATAATACTGTCTGACAAATTTGGTAACCTACTACTTGTACACACGACCCTAAGCCTTCCCTTCTTTGTAGGAAACCATTAGAAGGTTATTTTATGCTTAGGAAAGGTCCTAAACTAGCTTAAGAAAAGTAAACTTACAAAGCATGCTTAATTGAACTAATTATAAATAATAAGCCTAGTATTACAACAAATTAATAACTAAATAAAAGCCCAGGCTCTTACAATTAGCCAAGCTCATATGTGTGCACATGGGAGAGAGAAAAAGTGGTGGCTTGCTTGTCCACTTGACGGGCAGCCAACTAGAATGCCCTTAGTGACCTTGCCTTTGCTTGAAGTAAGGCGACACGTCGCTTGCTTAGGCTTTAAGGATGTTGACATGTGTCCTGCCACATGGCACACATGTGTGTCTGCTTAGGTGAGTCATCAGCTTAGTAAGCACCTAAGTAGGCAAGGTGGAGGTGTAAGAAAACCCAGCCTGGGAGGTAAACTTAAGCTCGAAGCAAAATAGCACAAGGGAGCCATTTTACATAGTTTTTAGGCAGCCTGTTTACCTTACTTAGTGGTGAGTTATGTGGCATTTCTTTGCATGAGGCATAACCGTGAGGTGTGCACAAACCCCCTCTATTAATAAATTGAGCTTAAATCATGATTTAGAAGCCTAAATAGCAAGTTTAATCAAACCGCACACATTAGGAGCTAAACCAGGCAGGTTTTTGTTTTTGGCCATTTTGGGACATTTGGGCTGTTTTCTATTGGTTTTCTTTTCATGCATTGTTTCTGGACTTCCTAAAATAACTTACAAAAAAAATTTACATAATTTGGAGATCGTTTGGTCTATCAAATAACAAAAATAATACCGGGTATGTGCTAGGATGAACTGGTAGTTTTGCCCTTTGGAATTGTTATTTGTTTTGGGTGACCAATTGATGTCCAATTTGAGTGATTCTTGATTCCATGGAAAGAAGACATCTTGAGGAAGCACAATATGCAAAACTATTGGACTTACACCTCAAGGAGGCATGAGTAATTTAATAAACAAAACTAGGATGCTCCACTGTTTTGTGCCAGGGACATTTTGCTTGTGTTCCTTAGTATAATATAGGTCTTTTCTTGGCTTTTGGCTGCTGAATGTGACTTTTCTAAACTTATTTAAATGCCTTAAACATTCTGCCCTGAGGGATCTCCATAATCCTCCCCTTGTTGAAAAGAATTTGTCCTCAAATTTGCTAGATTAGTCCAAGTGGGATCTTAACTCCTCTGGCTGAAATATAATCAACCCCTCAATTTTGATCTTAAGGGCTTTGTTCTCATCTTGAACAGCAAGAATCCATTCCTTTTTTGATCTTAAAGTTATTTGGAGTAATGGTTCTTGATAAGTAAGAAAAGGGCTGAAATGCTAATGGTTCTTTTGTCGTTTGCTTTCATGGAGTATAGAAGGAAAAAAGGTGCTAAGGTGTTCTCCTTTTCTCCACTGAGGATCAACGAACATACCTTGATATTCTTGTTTTGTTCATTCTCAACAGTTTGAAAACTCAACTTTACATACTGAGGAGTTAAATTCAACTTTAGATTTCAACAACACTAGGATACACAACCTAATACTGAGATGAACAGGCAGCGTTGACCTTCAGAATTGTTCTTGGTTGAAGTAAGGATAATCAAGTACAGAATTCGTAGTAACAGATACGGAGGAGTTAAACTCAACTTTAGATTTCAATTCAATAACACTATCTTACAAATTTGGCAGCCTAGTACTTATATACACGGCCCTAAGCTTTCCCTTCACACTAGGAAACCATTAGGAGGTTACCTCATGCTTAGGAAAGGTCCTAAACTAGCTTAAGCAATGTAGACTTACAAAGCATGCTTAATTGAACTAATTAAAAATAATGAGTCGAGTATTACAACAAATTAATAACTAAATAAAAATCTAAGCACTCGTAATTAGCAAAGCTAATTTGTGTGCACATGGGAGAGAGAAAAAGTGGCGGCTTGCATGTCCACTTTACGGCCAGCCAACCAGAATGCCCTTGTGTCCTTGCCTTTGCTTGAAGGAAGGTGACACGTCGCTCACTTCACCTTTAAGGATGTTGACACAGGTCCTGCCATGTGGCACAATGTGTGGCTACTTAGGTGAGTCACCAGCTTAGTAAGAACCAAAGTAGGCAAGGTGGAGGTGTAAGGAAACCTAGCTAGGAAGGTAAACTTAAGCTAGAAGCAAAATAGCACATGGCAGCCGTTTTACACGGTTTTTGGGCAGCTTGTTTACCTTGCTTGGTGGTGAGTCATCTGGCGTGCCTTTCCATGAAGGGTAACCTTGAGGTGTGTACAAACCCTCTTTATTAAAAAAACAAGCTTAAATAATGATTTACATACCTAAACAGCAATTTTAATCAAACCACGTAGATTAGGAGCTAAACCGGGCATGTTTCTATTTGGGCTGTCTTGGAACATTTTGGCTGGTTTTTTGTGGGTTTTCTTTTTGTGCTTTGTTTCTGAACTTCCTGAAATAACTTATAAATAAAGAATTACATAATTTGGACATTGTTTGGGCTATGAAATAACAAAAACAAAACCGGGTATGTGCTGGGATGAACTAGCAGTTTTGACCTTCAGAATTGTTCTTGGCTTTAAGTGAGCAATTGATGTCCAATTTGAGTGATTCTTAATTCCATGGAATGAGAACATCTTGGGGGACCACAATAGGCTAAAATGTTGGACTTAAAGCTCAAGAGGGATAAGTAATTTGATAAACGAAATAGGGCTACTGCACTATTTTATACCTAGGGCATTCTGGTCGTGTTCCTTAGCAAAATATAGGTTTTTTCTTGGACTTTACTGTTGAATGTGACTTACCTAAACTCATTTGAATGCCTAAAACATTCTACCTTGAGCGATCTCTATCATCCTCCCTTTGTTGAAAAGAATTTATTCTCGAATTTGCTAGATAATCATGGTCCAAGTAGGATCTTAACTCCTCCAGCTGAAATATAATCAACCTCTCAAACAAGCCATTTTTGATCTTAAAGGCATTGTACTCATCTTAAACAGCAAGAAGACATCCCTTTTTTATCATAAAGGTGTTTGGAATAATGGTTCTTGATAAGTAAGAAAAGGTCGGAAATGCTTATGGTTCTTTTGTAGTTATCTTTCATGGAGTATAGGAGGGAAAAAAGGTGCTAAGGTGTTCTCCTTTTCTCCACTGAGGATCAACGAGCATACCTTGATGTTCTTGTTTTGTTCATTCTCAACAGTTTGAAAACTCAACTTCAGATACTGAGGAGTTAAACTTAACTTCAGATCTCAACAACATTGGGATACACGGCCAAGTGCTGAGATGAACTAGCAGTTTGGGCCATCAAAATTATTCTTGGCCTAAGTAAGGATAAGCAAGTAGAGAATTTGCACTAACGGATGTTGAGGAGTTAAACTCAACTTCATATTTTAATTCAACAACACTGTCTTTCAAATTTGATAGCCTAGTACTTACATACACGACCCTAAGCTTTCCCTTCACACTAGGAAACCATTAAAAGGTTACTTTATGCTTAGGGAAGGTCCTGAACTAGCTCAAGAAATGTAAACTTAAGAAGCATGCTTAATTGAACTAATTACAAACAATAAGCCTAGTATACAACAAATTAATAACTAAATAAAAGTCTAAGCACTTCTAATTAGCCATGCTGATCTGTGTGCACATACGAGAGAGAAAAAGTGGTGGCTTGCATGTCCACTTGGCAGAAAGCTAACCAGAATGCCCTTGGTATCCTTGCCTTTGCTTAGAGTAAGGTGACACATTGCTTGCTTAGCCTTTAAGGATTTTGACACGGGTCCTGCCATATGCCACACATGTGCGGTAGATGAGGTTAGTCATCCGCTTAGTAAACACCCATGTACACAAGGTGGAGGTGTAAGAAAACCCAACTTGAAAGGTAAACTTAAGCTAGAAGCAAAATAGCACATGGGAGCTGTTTCACACGATTTTGGGGCAGCTTGTTTACCTTACTCAGTGGTGAGTTATGTGGCATTTTTTTGAATGAGGGTAACCTTGAGGTGTGTACAAAACCCTCTATTAATAAACCAAGCTTAAATCATGATTTTGAAGCCTAAACAACAAGTTTAATCAAACCGCGTAGATTAGGAGCTAAACCGGTTAGGTTACTATTTTGGGCCATTTTGGGACATTTGGGCTGGTTTTCGTGGGTTTTCTTTTCATGCTTTGTTTCTGGAGTTCCTAAAATAACCTACAAAAAAAAATTTACATAATTTGGACATCGTTTGGGCTATGAAATAACAAAAAGAATACCCGATATGTGCTGGGATGAACTGGCAGTTTTGACCCTTAGAATTATTATTGGTTTTGAGTGGGCAATTGATGTCCAATTTGAGTGATTCTTGATTCCATGGAAAGAGGACATCCTGGAGAAGCACAATATGCAAAACTGCTGGACTTAAACCTCAAGGAGGTATAAGTAATTTGATAAACAAAACCAGGTTGCTCCACTATTTTGTACCCGGGACATTCTGTTTGTGTTCCTCAACAAAATATAGGTCTTTTCTTGGACTTTGGCTATGGAATCTAAACTTATTTGAATGCCTAAAACATTCTGCCTTGAGGGATCTCCATCATCCTCCCCTTATTAAAAATAATTAGCCCTAAAATTTGCTAGATAATCACAGTCCAAATGGGATCTTAACTCCTCTAGCTTAAATATAATCAACCCCTCAAACAACCATTTTTTAATCTTAAAGGCTTTGTACTCATCCTAAACAGCAAGAATCCATTCCTTTTTGATCTGAAAGGATCTGAAAGGTGTTTCGATGGACATGTAAGAAGAGGGCTGAAATGCTAATGGTTCTTTTGTGGTTCGCTTTTATGGAGTATAGAAGGGAAAAATGGTGCTGAGGTGTTCTCCTTTGCACCATTGGGGATCAATGAACGTACCTTGATATTCTTGTTTTGTTCATTCCCAACAGTTTGAAAACTCAACTTCAGATACTAATATAAGTCTCAAGGGAATAAAGCAACCCAAGTCAACTCACATCAAGGACACTAGAAAACAAGAAAACACCCAATGGCCAAGGAGGCACGGTCGTGCTTAATGGCACGGGGTGACCGTGCTAACTTGCTGCCTAAGCATGCCTAGTTTGTGATTTTCATGGTTTTGAGATGGCTTTTGTGTTTGGGCTCAAAACTGAATCAAAGCAAAAATTCTTGGCCTTGATTAAGCTTGAAATGAATATGAAAAGAAAAAGAGAAGAGAGGAATGAAGTTCACTGATTAGAACATGAAAAATGAGAGCTTTGGTTTAAGGAACCCAAAGCTAACTTCATGAACTTTAAGTGAATTCAATGGAATCTGGACAGTTCTAGGCCTTGTGATTAGATAAGATACACCACTAATCACTTAGCTTAGGGCCCTTAATCTTTGATTAGGATAAGATACACCATCTAATCAATGATTAAGACTCACTTGAACACCACCTTAATCGGCCTAATTAAGGATAAGCAAGTTAAGGGTTTAAACACAACCAAGACACAAAGTCTTTTTGGTTTTTTAATTCACACGCTTCATTTTTTATAAAAAGGGAAGCAAAGGCATTTATAAAGCCCTTGGTTACACGAAAACAAGCTTTCCTTCTAGGCAAGGAAAAGTATTAAAACTAATCATATGGTTAAGTACACGGTTTAAGCTTAAACATGCATAATCTGAAAGTTTAAGCTACAAAACACAAGATTTCTCTTTTAAACTCTTTCCTAAGCATTAAGAAACCTTGTTGACTATATTTCCCTTCAAGGAAGGTAAGAGAGGCACAGCTGCCACTTCAAAAGAGCTTTGAATGCATGGCTGCCAAGTAGCTTGTGTGTGGCCGGTTCTTTGCTTGACATGTGTCGCCTTTTTCCTGCTTCCACGTGTCACTCACCTATGTGGCTGGGTGGCATCTTACCAAGCCACTCTAGGTGACCTAGTAGGCACGTACACACCTTAAGCAAACCCCTTGAAGGAGGAAAACTACTAGGCTAAGTAACCGGGTGTCAACTAGCCAGTTTCTACCTCAACTTGTCACGCAAGCTTGACACAGAAAATGCTGACTAATTGCTACATTTATTACATGGATGGAAACCTCACGATGTCTAGATTACGTCCTTTTTGAATCATAGCAATTGGACGTCATTTGCCCCTTGAGTTAGCCTGATTCCCAAAACCGTGCAGATTGGACTCCAAAACAGCATAGGTTTACTAATTAGCTAAATTCACTAGCCAATTGAACTCCAAATATGGTAATTCCAATTGGAAATGAAAGCTACGATCTTAAGCTTTTCAGGGATGCAAAAATGGGACACTTAAACCTCATGGAAGATTAAGAAATGTAATCTCCAAAACCAGGTAAAATCTGGATGTAAAGTGTCTTCAGGGCAGTTTGACTTAAACATAGATTTTGGATGAGCAAATGAACTCCAATGAGGCTGAAACTTGTTTTATTAGAAACCTAACATCCGAGGGTTTATGAAAACACCAAAATTAAGGACTTAAGTCACCCCAAAATTAGGTGACCATAACCAGATTTCACGGTTAAGTGCAATCCGACCTGGCAGCATGGTGTATTTTGATGTCTAGGCTTGTTTTTGATTTTTGGTTCTTGCCTAAACATTCTGGAAGTGAGGGATGACCACCAGACCTCCATCATTCTCCCCTTGTTGAGAAGAATTTGTCCTCAAATTCACCAAGGACGTACTGCCCAAAAGCAAACAAAGGTGAACTATGCTAAAAAATGATCAACTTTTCAAATAAGCTTGGTTTTAACTTTTCTTCTGTATTCCTCATATCAGCCATGTGTAACTTAAGTGGGTGTTGAAATGAATGGATGGGGGGTGGGTTTGGATTTTGCTTTGGGGGAGTAAATTGAGCAAGTTTAGGACCTGAGCATGTGAGATCCTGGATAGATGTGAATGGAATGATTTTGTGGGGAAAGGATGGGATATGGTCTTGCTCCTTTGGAATGAATAACATACAAACATGAATATTCGTATGTTGTTCATGCTCTTCTTTATGAAAATTTGGAGACATCTTCTCCAAGAGTAGCATTTCGCCTTCATCAGCAGTGATCTCAATTTCTTCAAGGTCTTCTTCTTGAGTTTCTTCCTCCTTTTCTTCCTTTCTAATTGCCTCCCACTCAGCCAGAGTAATGCTTCTTCGATTGACACAATCGGCGGCTATGTGTCCAAATCCTTGGCACTTAAAACATCGGGAAGTGCCATGTTTGGGTTTAAGTTGCGGGGTAGGCTTTGTAGTGGTGTTTGGTTCTTTTGTGGAGTAGGAAGTGGGGGGGCCATGGGTTTAGGGACAAGGTTTGGGCTCCCCTTGTTGAATGGTTGTTCTTGAGGAAGGAATGTGGGAACTTCTTCACGGGTATGAAATCGAGACCTTCTTTGTTGTTCCACTTTGTGAGCTAGGACACAAATCTCATCAAAAGTGGTGAAGGCTTGCAATTCAACCACGTTGGCTATCCTAGGATCAAGCCCTCCTAGGTAACGAACCATGGTCTGCTCTTCAGGCTCATGAATGTCACACTTAATCATGAGTTTCTCAAACTCACGTGTGTATTCTTCCACATTCATTTTGCCTTGAGTGAGATGATGAAAGAGCATGTAGTTGTCTTGGACATAAGTGGATGGCAAAAACCGTGCCTTCATCTTATATTTCAATTTTGTCCCAAGTATTGATCTTACTCTTCCTTTCTCTAGTTCTCTTAGCATTGAGGTTTGTCCACCATAAGGAGGCATATTTCCTTAGTCTAAGAGCAACCAATTTCACCTTCCGATCCTCTGGAATCTCCTTGTACTCGAAAATCCGCTCAACAGTTTGTAACCATTCAAGGAACTCATCTGGGTCAAGCTTACCCTCAAACTCAGGAATTTCAACTTTGAAATCGTTTGAGTTGAAAGTAGGCCGTGCTCTTCTTCTCGTCCTTTTCGAATGGTACATCATCTTCAGAGAAAGATAACGCATTGCTAGCTTCGTCTTCACTTCCATAATGCGTTCCTATTCGCTCACTTCCCTCTTGAAGCTTTTGTTTTTGTTTCATGTTATCTCCAAGCTGTTTTCTCAAGTACTCATTTCGAGCCTTAAGTTCTTGATTGGATATAGAGATTTCATGCATCTGCTTGGCCATTGCTTCAAGTTTCTCTTCCATGGTCATGCTAGAACTCATGTTGGAAGTTTGGATGAATAGGATTGTGTTTGAGTTTCAGATTCAGAGATAAGCTGGGAAAGGCGTGTGGTAGGTTCCAGGCAAGGATGAACTTGCTCTGATACCAAAATTAATGTAAGTCTCAAGAGAATGAAGCAACCCAAGTCAACTCACATCAAGGACACTAGAAAACAAGCAAACACCCAACGGCCAAGGAGGCACGGCCGTGCTTAATGGCACGGGGTGACCGTGCTAACTTGCTGCCTAAGCACGCCTAGTTTGTGTCTCACTTCACAGTTTGAGATGGTTTTTGTGTTTGGGCTCAAAACTGAATCAAAGCCTTGAATTCTTGGCCTTGATTAAGCTTGGAAAAGAATATGAAAAGAAAAGTAATAGAAGAGAGGAATGGAGTTCACTAAGATTAGAACATGAAAAAGGAGACGGTTTGGTTTAAGGAACCCAAAGCTAACTTCATGAACTTTAAGTGAATTCAATGGAATCTGGATAGTTCTAAGCTAGATGATTAGATAAGATACACCACTAATCACTTAGCTTAGGGCCCTTAATCTTTGATTAGGATAAGATACACCACCTAATCAATGATTAAGACCCACTTGAACACCACCTTAATCGGCCTAATTTAGGATAAGCAAGTTTAGTGTTTAAACACAACCAAGACACCAAGTCTTTTCGGTTTTTTGATTCACACACTTCATTCTTTACAAAAAGGGAAGCAAAGGCATTTATAAAGCCCTTGGTTACATGAAAATAAGCTTTCCTTCTAGGCAAGGAAAAGTATTAAAACTAATCCTATGCTTAAGTACACAGTTTAAACTTAAACATGCATAATCTGAAAGTTTAAGCTACAAAACACAAGATTTCTCTTTTAAACTCTTTCCTAAGCATTAAGAAACCTTGTTGACTCAATTTCCCTTCAAGGAAGGTAAGAGAGGCACGGCTGCCACTTCAAAAGAGCTTTGAATGCATGGCTGCCAAGTAGCTTGTGTGTGGCCGGTTCTTTGCTTGACATGTGTCGCCTTCTTCTTGCTTCCACGTGTCACTCACCTATGTGGCTGGGTGGCAGCTTACCAAGCAGCTCTAGGTGACCTAGTAGGCAGGTACACACCTTAAGCAAACCCCTTGAAGGAGGAAAACTACTAGGCTAAGTAACCGGGTGTCAACTAGCCAGTTTCTGCCTCAACTTGTCACGCATGCTTGACACATCAAATGCTGACTAATTGCTACGTTTCTTACATGGATGGAAACCTCAAGATGTCTAGATTACCCTCCTTTTTGAATCATAGCAATTGGACGTCATTTGCCCCTTGAATCAGCCTGATTCCCAAAACCGTGCAGATTGGACTCCAAAACAGCACAGGTTTACTAATTAGCTTAATTCACTAACCAATTGAACTCCAAATCTGGTAATTCCAATTGGAAATGAAAGCTAAGATCTTAAGCTTTTCAGGGATGCAAAAATTGGACACTTAAACCTCATGGAAGATTAAGAAATGTAATCTCCAAAACCAGGTAAAATCTGGATGTAAAGTGTCTTCAGGGCAGTTTGACTTAAACATAGATTTTGGATGAGCAAATGAACTCCAATGAGGCTGAAACTTGTTTTATTAGAAACCTAACATCCTAGGGTTTATGAGAACACCAAAATTAAGGACTTAAGTCACCCCAAAATTAGGTGACCATAACCAGATTTCACGGTTAAGTGCAATCTGACCTGGCAGCATGGTGTATTTTGATGTCTAGGCTTGTTTTTTATTTTTGGTTCTTGCCTAAACATTCTGGAAGTGAGGGATGACCACCAGACCTCCATCATTCTCCCCTTGTTGAGAAGAATTTGTCCTCAAATTCACCAAGGACGTACTGCCCAAAAGCAAACAAAGGTGAACTATGCTAAAAAATGATCAACTTTTCAAATAAGCTTGGTTTTAACTTTTCTTCTGTATTCCTCATATCAGCCATGTGTAACTTAAGTGGGTGTTGAAATGAATGGATGGGGGGTGGGTTTGGATTTTGCTTTGGGGGAGTAAATTGAGCAAGTTTAGGACCTAAGCATGTGAGATCCTGGATAGATGTGAATGGAATGATTTTGTGGGGAAAGGATGGGATATGGTCTTGCTCCTTTGGAATGAATAACATACAAACGTGAATATTCGTATGTTGTTCATGCTCTTCTTTATGAAAATTTGGAGACATCTTCTCCAAGAGTAGCATTTCGCCTTCATCAGCAGTGATCTCAATTTCTTCAAGGTCTTCTTCTTGAGTTTCTTCCTCCTTTTCTTTCTTTCCAATTGCCTCCCACTCAGCCAGAGTAATGCTTCTTCGATTGACACAATCGGCGGCTATGTGTCCAAATCCTTGGCACTTAAAACATCAGGAAGTGCCATGTTTGGGTTTAAGTTGTAGGGGTAGGCTTTGTAGTGGTGTTTGGTTCTTTTGTGGAGTAGGAAGTGGGGGGGCCATGGGTTTAGGGACAAGATTTGGGCTCCCCTTGTTGAATGGTTGTTCTTGAGGAAGGAATGTGGGAACTTCTTCACAGTTATGAAACCGAGATCTTCTTTGAGCTAGGACACAAATCTCATCAAAAGTGGTGAAGGCTTGTAATTCAACCACGTTGGCTATCGTAGGATCGAGCCCTCCTAAGTAACAAACCATGGTTTGTTCTTCAGGCTCATGAATGTCACACGTAATCATGAGTTTCTCAAACTCACGTGTGTATTCTTCTACGTTCATTTTGCCTTGAAAGAGATGGTGAAAGAGCATGTAGTTGTCTTGGACATAAGTGGACGGCAGGAACCGTGCCTTCATCTTAGATTTCAACTTGTCCCAAGTATTGATCTTGCTCTTTCTTTCTCTAGTTCTCTTAGCATTGAGGTTTGTCCACCATAAGGAGGCATATTTCCTTAGTCTAAGAGCAACCAATTTCACCTTCTGATCCTCTGGAATCTCCTTGTACTCCAAAATCCGCTCAACAGTTTGTAACCATTCAAGGAACTCATCTGGGTCAAGCTTACCCTCAAACTCAGGAATTTCAACTTTGAAATCGTTTGAGTTGAAAGTAGGCCGTGCTCTTCTTCTCGTCCTTTAGAATGGTACATCATCTTCACAGAAAGATAACGCATTGCTAGCTTCCTCTTCACTTCCATAATGCGTTCCTATTTGCTCACTTCCCTCTTGAAGCTTTTGTTTTTGTTTCATATTATCTCCAAGCTGTTTTCTCAAGTACTCATTTCGAGCCTTAAGTTCTTGATTGGATATAGAGATGTCATGCATCTATTTGGCCATTGCTTCAAGTTTCTCTTCCATGGTCATGCTAGAACTTATGTTGGAAGTTTGGATGAATAGGATTGTGTTTGAGTTTCAGATTCAGAGATAAGCTGGGAAAGGCGTGTGGTAGGTTCCAGGCAAGGATGAACTTGCTCTGATACCAAAATTAATGTAAGTCTCAAGAGAATGAAGCAACCCAAGTCAACTCACATCAAGGACACTAGAAAACAAGCAAACACCCAACGGCCAAGGAGGCACGGCCGTGCTTAATGGCACGGGGTGACCGTGCTAACTTGCTGCCTAAGCACGCCTAGTTTGTGATTTCCATAGTTTTGAGATGGCTTTTGTGTTTGGGCTCAAAACTGAATCAAAGCAAGAATTCTTGGCCTTGATTAAGCTTGATGAATATGAAAAGAAAAAGAGAAGAGAGGAATGCAGTTCACTTATTAGAACATGAAAAAGGAGAGCTTTGGTTTAAGGAACCCAAAGCTAACTTCATGAACTTTAAGTGAATTCAATGGAATCTGGATAGTTCTAAGCGTTATGATTAGATAAGATACACCACTAATCACTTAGCTTAGGGCCCTTAATCTTTGATTAGGATAAGATACACCACCTAATCAATGATTAAGACCCACTTGAACACCACCTTAATCGGCCTAATTTAGGATAAGCAAGTTTAGTGTTTAAACACAACCAAGACACCAAGTCTTTTCGGTTTTTTGATTCACACACTTCATTCTTTACAAAAAGGGAAGCAAAGGCATTTATAAAGCCCTTGGTTACATGAAAATAAGCTTTCCTTCTAGGCAAGGAAAAGTATTAAAACTAATCCTATGCTTAAGTACACAGTTTGAGCTTAAACATGCATAATCTGAAAGTTTAAGCTACAAAACACAAGATTTCTCTTTTAAACTCTTTCCTAAGCATTAAGAAACCTTGTTGACTCAATTCCCCTTCAAGGAAGGTAAGAGAGGCACGGCTGCCACTTCAAAAGAGCTTTGAATGCATGGCTGCCAAGTAGCTTGTGTGTGGCCGGTTCTTTGCTTGACATGTGTTGCCTTCTTCTTGCTTCCACGTGTCACTCACCTATGTGGTTGGATGGCAGATTACCAAGCAGCTCTAGATGACCTAGTAGGCAGGTACACACCTTAAGAAAACCCCTTGAAGGAGGAAAACTGCTAGGCTAAGTAACCGGGTGTCAACTAGCCAGTTTCTGCCTCAACTTGTTGTGTAAGCTTGACATGCCAAATGCTAACTAATTGCTACGTTTATTACATGGATGGAAGCCTCAATATGTCTAGATTACCCTCCTTCTTGAATTATAGAAATTGGACGTCATTTGCCCCTTGAATCAGCCTGATTCCCAAAACCGTGCAGATTGGACTCCAAAACAGCACAGGTTTACTAATTAGCTAAATTCACTAGCCAATTGAACTCCAAATATGGTAATTCCAATTGGAAATGAAAGCTAAGATCTTAAGCTTTTTAGGGATGCAAAAATTGGACACTTAAACCTCATGGAAGATTAAGAAATGTAATCTCCAAAACCAGGTAAAATCTGGATGTAAAGTGTCTTCAGGGCAGTTTGACTTAAACATAGATTTTGGATGAGCAAATGAACTCCAATGAGGCTAAAACTTGTTTTATTAGAAACCTAACATCCTAGGGTTTATGAGAACACCAAAATTAAGGACTTAAGTCACCCCAAAATTAGGTGACCATAACCAGATTTCACGGTTAAGTGTAATCTGACCTGGCAGCATGGTGTATTTTGATGTCTAGGCTTGTTTTTTATTTTTGGTTCTTGCCTAAACATTCTGGAAGTGAGGGATGACCACTAGGCCTCCATTAGATACTGAGAAGTTAAGCTTAACTTCGGATCTCAACAACACTGGGATACACGGCCAAATACTGAGATAAACTGGCAGTTTTGACCTTCAAAATTGTTCTTGGTGTAAGCAAGGATAAGCAAGTAGAGAATTTACAGTTACAGATACTGAGGAGTTAAACTCAACTTCAGATTTCAATTCAACAACACTGTCTTACAAATGTAGCAACCTGGTACTTATATGCATAGCCCTAAGCTTTCCCTTCACACTAGGAAACCATTAAAAGGTTACTTCATGTTTAGGAAAGATCCTAAACTAGCTTAAGAAAAATAAACTTATAAAGCATGCTTAATTGAACTAATTGCAAATAATGAGCCTAGTATTACAACAAATTAATTAATAAATAAAAGTCTAAGCTCTTGTAATTGGCCAAGCTGATCTGTGTGCACATGGGAGAGGGAAAAAGTGGTGGCTTGCATGTCCACTTTGCGATCTGCCAACCAGAATGCCCTTGGTGTCCTTGCCTTTGCTTGAAGGAGGTGACACGTCGCTCGTTTCGCCTTTAAGGATGTTGATCCATGTCCAACCACGTGGCATACATGTATGGCAGCTTAGGAGAGTCACCAGCTTAGTAAGCATCCAAGTAGGCAAAATGGATGTTCGTGTTAAAAATGTGTTATTTTTACGATACTTTTATACTCGACTTATGCTTGTTATAATTGTTATTCTTAGGCTTTTATTTGATTTTATTTTGTTTTGTAGGTACTGAATAATTATGGCAAAAATGCAAGAAAAAATGATGGAAAATGCCAAAAATGAAGCATTGGGCAGATTGACTCAAACCCGAACCAAAAATACTTAGCCCATTGCTTTTATGACCCGTCAGAAAAAAACAGAAATTAAATTGAAAATAAAACAGCCCCCATGTGCCTGTCACGTGACCTCTTATTTCCTCCCCTTACCTCTCATTCTCTCTCTTCATTTCCTTCTCTCTCCTCTCTCGGCCAAATAGGCCCTGAAACACTAGAGAAACTCAACCCCCTCCCCTACTCCATCATCTTCATCTTCATCATCTCTTTTCTCTCTCTAACCCATCTCTCTCACCACCACTGAGTGCCAGTGCATCCACCATCCTCACCCATCACTGGGGTTCACACTAAGGGCACCGGCACCACACATTAGTTGCATCATCTTCATCGTCCACCTCATTTGCAAATCAAGGGTAGCGATTGAAGGGCGTTCGAGTATAAATCACCATTAGCCGGCACTAGAAAGGCGGTTAGGGGATTTTCTAGGGTTCAATTAGTTTTAATTTTTGAAGTTTTCGCTTGAACTTCATATGCGTTTTTCGATTTTGAGGGTTAGGGTTTGATGATAGTTTGGGTTCTGGGTTTCGAATTCATGTAATTATGCTTCGATTTTATGTTTTCTGGTTGTAATTTATAATTTTATTTTGTTTTTATAAGGTTGGGATGTCAATTTTGGTAAATTTTAGTCATCCACTTCCCTGTTTTCATCTCGACGCACACGGTTATGGCATGTCTGCCATTCTTAGCAAAGGGTAAAGGACGTTTCTGACTCTCTGGGCCATGGAGTCGAATTCGAGCCTCCCCTTACTCTGGTTTGCTATGCTTGTTCCATTTCATATGCTTCTGACTTCAAATCCCCCTTCCCTGTTTTTCTGATTTTGGTTGATTGTTTGTGCCTGATAAGTTTCGATTGAATGTTCCCTTACTCAGTTTATGGATTCCTTGGTTTGTTTGAATCAGTATGGCAAATTTTGGATTTGGTAACCTACATCTGTTTGTGCTCTTCATTTGTGTTGTTGAGGTGATGCTGCTAAGTTAATATCGTTGGTTATTGTTAGGTGAACTCTTGTTGATTATATTTTGTTAAAATTCTGGTGATTAGTTCTTAGGAATTTAGGATAACTCGATTTTGGCTTTTATTGCTTGCTGCTCTGCTGCTGGTAATCTGAACGATAATGATATGATTGTTGATGCGATGATTCAATTTTGATGTTGG